>NDGN011424401.1:0-12016 GCA_002564285.1 Tympanoctomys barrerae
TGAACTCAGGCCCTTGCACTTGCCGGGGAAGCGCTTATTCCACTGAGCCATCTCCCCGGCCCTCAAACGTTCTTGGGGTCAGAGGGACTCAGGTCCTCACTGAGGGTGGCTGCAGTTGTCTTTGAGGGAGCTCTGGTCTTTGCCTTGAGCATTGCTTCCTGACTCCAGTGCGTACCCCTTGGCTGGTGAAACAGACCCTTCGGCCCACTGGTGCAGACCTTCCAGCTTCCACCGCTGACCTTGGGCCTTCCCAGCGCAGATCTGTGAGACAGGCCCACATGAGACACTGTCGTGGGCTCTTGGCCTCCAACTGGACTCATAGAGGACACTGGGATCCAGGCCCTCAGTGGATTCTCTGGGTCTCCAAGTGCAGGGACAGATCTGCCCTCTTTTGCATTTGACTCTTTGGGTGAATATTATAGTTCAGGTTGGCAATTACAGCAATACTCCTATAAATAATCCTACAAGTTATGCGTCCTGTATTCCATCTATTCCCTTGCAAGTTCTAAATACAAAAGGAGCTGTGGTGGGAATGGAACCCAAGGCTGTTAGGCAAACAGCCCTTTTCACGTTGAGATAAGGTCCTGATAAATTCCCTAGGTTAGCTCTGTACTTGGCATCCTCCCGCCTCAGCCTCCCAAGCAGCTGGGCATGACAGAACCATGCCAAGCTTTTACTTTTCTTCCCTTTATGACGTGTCTCACTATCAAACGTGCTATCTGCCTTATTTTAGTGTTGGTGCTTCTAACTGGAATGCACGTTCCCTGGAAACAGACTGCAACTCTGCACGTAGCAGGAGCTCAAATAAGAATTCTGCAAGAGCCAAGTGAGCAGGGCGCAGGTTCTGCTGTGCTGGCAGATCCTCCCATGTACCACTGGGCTTCCCTCACCAAGACCGACTCACAAGGGCTGGAGAGATAGCTCAGCAGACTAAGCATCTGCTCAGGCAAGCTCAGGGGCCAGAGTTCAATCCCCTGCACCACATGCCGCACTGACCCCACGCTCGGGCATGCTGAGCTGGCCACTGAGACCAGGCATAGTGGCACACACCTATAATCTCAGCACTGGATCAGTATGAGTCTGAGCTCCCTAGTGAGGCCCTGTACCAAATATATAAAAAATAAATAGGAATAAAAAAGGCCGACTCACAGGAAGGCACTGGGCCCTCAGTCTAGCAGCCCCCTCCCGAGGTAGACGGAGGCCCAGTTCGCTCACCACACACACCTAAGCCCTGCCCACGGTCCCCTGCCACCCACGGCCAGCTTCACTGTGCTCCAGTAGCAATTTTCAGTCTCCTGAGATATCTATTCAGAACACAGAAGCTACGGGGAAAGGCTGGGAGGCGTGGGGAGGGCTATTTCGGGCCTCAGCCACAGGCGACACTGTCAGCGTGACCAAACAGACACGAAATCAGGAAGCAAGTGTGGTGCGTGGGGTCACCCTCTGCGGGGGTGGCTGAGTGAGCTACTGTGACGGGTCCCAGGGACACTGGCCCTGCAGAGGCACTGGAAGCTCAGCCCTGGCCTCAGGGCCTCAGCAGGCATCTGAGTGGTGAGAAGCACCCATGGGTCCCAAGTCCCCAGCCTGGTGCCTGACCAAAGTTTTTATGGTGACAATCTCCACATTCTCTTTCCAGGGGGACTTGGAAGGGAGATCTGGAGCCAGGGGCTAGAGCCCTGCATCCCTGTCGGCCTACCTGCTGGAGTGCCCCAGACCACAGGCCAGGCCTGGCGAGCACAGGGCATTTCCCACAGGGCAGCAACTCTGTCTTCACGTGCGATCTCACTTTATGCCACACCTCTATGACGGGGAGAAACTTTTATCATCCCCATTTTATAGTTGGAAACACTAAGGCAGAGAAATGAGAAATCATGTACTTCGCTACTCCAGGGGGAGGGTCAAGTGGGTGGCCTCACACAGCGACTGGAAGACAGAGTCCAAGCCACCCGGGGACTCTGTGTTGTCCATAAGTGCCAGCACTTCTGGGCTCTGAGATGCTGGGGGTCTTGTTTGAGGCAGGGTCTTACTGTGTAGTTCAGGCTAGAAGTTGCAATGATCCTCCTGCCTCAGCCTCCTGAGCCTGAGTGCTGAGATTGCCAGTGTGCTCCATGATGGCCAGCATCAGGTTTCTGTTATTAGCAAGCAACTCATTTTATGGTGCTTTGTCAGGACAGCGGTAGCGAAGCCCCAGGAGGGCAGGAATGCTGGGGGAAGAGCAGAGCTGCTTCAGCTAAGACATGAGGCGAGGTCTGCCTGAGGAGGAAGCACCGGCTGAGCACTGGGCATGGGTGAGGAGGCAGCCCGTGGGGAGCTACAGAGGCCCAGCGCCCAGAGTGGGCAGCGAGCCTGGCTTCTCGGCAGAGAGGGAGGCCAGGGCGCTCTCAGGCCCAAGCGAGAGCAGGGAGAGCTCAGCTGGGACCAGCAGGAAGGCAGGGCCCAACTTCAGATGGGGACAGGTGACCTAGATGAGGGAAACAGCAGGAGGCCATGCTGGCAGCACTGGCTCAGCCTGGTGCGCCCTGTTTTGTCCAGTGATGCCCTGTGGCACCTCGGGGTCCCACCAGCCTTAGAACTGGGCACCCAGTAAAACCTCTTTTCCTCCTAAACCACCTGCCCTCAGGCGATCTGTCACAGTGCCAGGTAACAGAGAGGCCTCGTCCTGGGTTGAGGCACTAGGAGTTGAGGTGACAACAAGGACACTCGATTTGGGGTCTAAGCGACTATTCAGTGAAGAGTGATGGGGCAGTGCAGGACTTTTAAAGGGAGGTTTCCTGAAGAGGCGGCAAGCACCAGCTTGTGAAAATAGGCTTCCAAAATGAGGCCAGAACAAAGATTAAAGAGACCAAGTCTGTCCTAGAACTGAGAGCCAGAGGAAGATAAATCTGAAAACTGGAAGCCACTGGGAGCCAACGGAAGGGGACAGCCTCTGTTCTGTTTTTACAAAATATTTTCAGACTTACCCACTGCGGCAGAAACAACACAAATAACTCCTGTTTGCTTTCTGCTCATTTTTTCCTGGGTAGCAACATCTTACAAATCCACAAGGACACTAGTCAAAACCAGGAAATTATTATGAACTACAAGCAGTGTATGAATTCATTGATTTTCCACAAAGATCCTAATCTGGTCCATCTGGGGTCCCACAGAGATGTGGCCTCTCCATCCCTGTCCCCTCATGTCCCAGAGGAGGATGAGGCAGTGGCTTTGCAATGTCCTTCCACTGGGGATTGGCTGGCATTTCTGCCCTTGAACATGTTGAAAGGACAGCACTGAGGTCTGAGTTGTGCCTCTCTCCTGAGGTCACTGTGCTTGGCTGCTGGACATGGTAACCGTCGCCTGGAGAAGCTGGTGTCTGCCACTGTGAGGTCTCCACAGCCCCTTGGGGTGAACTGAGTACTTTCCAGGGAGCACCTTGGTGTTACCCAAGCCCTTGAAGTGTCTTCAGGGCAGCAGTTTTGTGGCATTTTTGTGTCCGCATCATTCTTTCTAACGCTGATGAACAGGAACCCTCTGAGGAGGAAGAACTGTCTCTTCTCCTGTGTTTATTTGCTCACTCATCCAGTTATTTGCTGACATCTGAGGAAGCTCAAATCCCTTGTTTATACCAAGTGACCTAGTACTTACACAGGACCAGCACACATCTTCCTGTGCGCACTAATGCTCCTCCCCCTCGGCCCCCCACAATAAGGATGGAACCCAAGGTTTTTCCCTCAACTACGTTCCCAGCCTTATTTATTTATTCATTTGTTTATTTATTTTAAATTTTGAGACAGGGTCTCACTGAGTCACTATGTTGCCAGACTGGGTTCAATCTTGTGATCCTCCTGCCTCAGCCTCCCAGAGTACTGGGATTGCAGGCATGGGTCACCCAACTCTACTTCATTCTTTCTTTTTTTAAATTTCAAAACAAGCTTAAACTAGACTGATCCTCAAACAGTACAAAAGTAGCCCAGTCAGCAGACTTGCTCCCCAGAGCCAGCCCCGCGCTGGGTTCCGGGTCCTGTGGACCTTCCCAGAGGGGCCCTTCCTCAGCAGTGCGCACATGCTTCTGTAAAGGGCAGGTGTGACGCATTGACAACAGGAGGTCAACTTGTGACACCCTGCTGACCTGAACCGGCGTGCTCTGGGTGTAGAGGGCCCACCCGAGGGTGGCTGCTGGCAGCAGAAGAGGCAGAGCTGGAGAAGAAGAGAAGCTGTTGGGAGCTGTTGGTTCTCCTGGAGGAGCTTGTCGCGCTGGCTTTCCTGATCAGCTCAGCTGTTCGCATCCTCGAAGGCGCTCGGGCCCTCGTTGTCCCTGAGAATGGCTGTGGTTCGCGTTGGGGGAGCTCTGGTCCTGATGGTGCACTGGTCAGTGTCCTGGGGAAGCTTGTCCCAGTGTGGACTTGGCTGTTCTCATCCCTGGAGGAGTCAGGAGCTCTCTGTCGCTGAGGATGGCTGTGGTGCTTGGGGGAGCTCTGGGGCTTCCCTTGAGCGCCACTTCCTGGCTCCAGTGCAGACCCCGCAGCCTGCTGGCACAGACCCTCACCCCGCTGGCGCAGACTTTCTAGCTTCCATGGGCCTTCGGGCCTTCCCAGCGCAGATCTGTGAAGCAGGCCTGTATGAGGCATGGTCGTGGGCTGCCGGCCGCCGGCCTCCAGCTGGACTCGTGGGAGGCGTCGTGATGGGCTCCGGGTCTTCAGCGGGACTCACGCAGGGCACTGCGGTGGGATGCAGGCCCTCGGCTGGATTCCTTGGTCTTTAGCGTGTGGACAGAGTTCCTGCATTCTTTTTGCATATGACTCTTTGGGGACTATTATAAGATAACATGTCCTATATTGTTTCCCTTGTAACCCCTGACTACAATAGCGGATGAAAGGGTATTTTCCACTCTCAGGGCCACAGGCCCTTCACATCTGCTCCGGGTGGGGGTTTAGAAACGTAGAGATCCTTTAATTTATGGTTCATTCCCAAAAGGATTTAATGTGTTCTGTACACACCCCATAAACACATCGAAACCAAGCAGAAAACAGAAGGAGACATTGTTGGGGCTGAGAACCTATGGTTGGAGTCTCTGGGGTGGACAAGCAGGGGGTGGGAGGATGGGACAGGGAGTAGGTGTATCCCCAGGAGGCTTGGGCTTCGCGCGGAGTTGAAGGTCCAGGGGTCCAAGAGTCCTGGCCAGGCGGCCGCTGTGGACAGCGCCCCCTCTGGCAGGATCTGGGACTGCCTGTGAGCCGTGTGGATCAAATGCATCTCAGCCTCTTAGGAGCCGGGAGACCTAAAGAAGGACCCTAACGTCTCTGACCCTCATCTTCCACACCTGGGCCCTGAAATCAATCTTACCAAGAGGGCATGCCTCGAGATCCTGGGTCCCTCTGACCTCATTTATTACTGCTGTCATTTTGGTCTGGTCGGTGAGGGCATTGTTCACTAAAATCTGGATGACAGATGGAGTAATCGGTTGTTTCATATCAAGAGGAAGATGGGGTTCATCCTTGACCCCGACCAGATAGCGCTTAGAATGGCTGTAAATGGGGAGCAGCCACCCCTGTTCCCACACATCAGGATCGATCTGGGGTGCTCGGTGTGGCTCTAAGCTCTCTGACACCTAAATGGGAAGCACAGTGAGTCCACCAGAAAACTGCGGCACGGGGGTTCTCTTGGACACACTCTAAGCAGGTGCTAGGGCCTGGCAGATAGCGCAGCCCGACACGCCAAGCAGGTGCCAACAAAGCAAACACCACACATGAGCCTAGGGAAACACGGGCCCAACCAACCCCCAGGGGCCTCATCCAAGTCCCAAAAAAGGACACACCAGCATTGTCACACACCACTTCAGGGGCCCTGTCAAGGCCCCCAAACTCACAGGTGGTAATGGTTTTTCCTCCACTCCAGATCAAACCTAGTAGCTCTGCCAGTGAGCTACAGCCTCACCTCCATCTCCCTTTTTTTAAACTTTTGAGACATGGTTTTGCTAATTTTCCCAGGCAGGACTTGAACTTGCAATCCTCCTGCCTCGGCCTCCCCCTCTGCTGGATCATAAGCTTGCACCACCACACCCACCTTGGTGATTTTTTTATTAGCATACATACATCACTTATAGTCTGTGCTTTGTGATTGTTTACTCATATAAACAAAACACCCAGTCATCCTTCCTTGCACCTGAGACGGACTCACAGGGACACCGCGCAGGGGGAGCTGCTGTGCCCGTGTCCCCCTAGCTATTCGCTAACCAGCAGGATTTCTGTATGAATTTCCTCTACTCTTATTACCTTTACCTGCTCGGAGCAGCTAAGCCAGATAAAAATGATTTTATCAGCCCCACAAGGACCTCAGGGGGTATCAGGATTTTTTAAGCAATCTACCAAGTGCAGGGCTGTTTCGCAAGTGTAATTTCACTTCCACAACAGCCCTTTTGTCTCCATTTTACAAATGTGTTGATGGAGGCTCCAAGCATGTGAGCTTGCCTAAGGTCCACCACAGCCAGCAGCTTCCTGCTGGAGCGCCAAGCGGGCCCCATCCAGGGAGGCCTGGTTCTGCTCAGCAAGCTTGCTCCAGATCTTGCCTGAGACCAAAACGTTGAGGAGAAAAACTGCCACATGAAACGCAGATTTCATGGTGACCAGACAGTTTCTGTTTGGTTTTGGGTTCTCTGGGCAGAAACCCTGAACTCAGAGGGGAACCTCCCGCCCACGTGAGCAGAGGTCATGTGACTTCTGACATCTCTGTAAGCCGGCGTTTCTCTGGGTGACATCACCTGGCCTCACTGATTGCCCAGGTATTTCATGGCCTCCTGGGCCTGCAGGAAGTTGCATCATCTCTAATGCTGGCTCTTAAAGTGTCTGTCTTTTGTTAATTGCCAACCTTCACTGGATTGGAGATGTTGTCGCGGCAACCACACAGTAAGCACTTCCTACCAGGGGCTGGGAGGGGGCTAGGCCTCCCGACACCCTGATGTCGGGGGACAAATCTTTGGTTCCGAAGCCCTGCTGAGCCCCTTGCCCGTGCGTGTGCCCAGCTTCCACCCACAGCTCCTTTGAGTCTGGCCCAGACGGGGAGACCGAGGCTGCCAGGGCGACCTCCCCAGGGACCAAAGCTGATGGCGCAGTTGCCCCCCTCACTCGCCCCTCGTGGTGCCCTTTGCCACTGGGAAGCAGGGTTCTGACACTGCAGGGGACAGGGCGCTCACTTCTTGGTTCTTTGTTCCCAGGATGAAATTCAGTCAAGACACACAGGTGGCTGTGCACAAGGACAGGCCGAATTTATTGTAAAGACTTGGGCTCGGTTTTATGCACTGAGTAGCTATTCCCAGGGCTCAGGAAACTAATCATGATGCTTATCAACTTTGTACTTGGGAGCTATAAGGCATTGCAGAATGTCTTCCTCTCCTGTTTAGATAGTCAGTGCTTCCTCCATTAGGTAAGGAGCTTGCGAAAGAAATTTACCAAAGCTGTTCTCCCTCACAGGGCCCAGCCCCAGGGCAGGAGGTCCCTAAGGAGCGTCCCTCTCCGGCATCACTGGGCTACGGGAGAGCCCGTGCCTTGCCTGCAGTCAGGATCCTGGTGCCGGAAGGGCCGCCCACAGCGAGTGACCATAGACGGCAATGGGCTCTTCAGGTCGGAGACCTAACACAGGCTGATAAATAATCACGCGCCAAAGCCCCCGTTGCTTATTGACTGGCAGCACAGGCTATGTGGGGCCGCACCCCCAGCCCCGCCTACTCCCTCGGGCCTGCTAACGGCTGGCCGACACCTGCCTGCCTATGCACCCATCCACGGTGGAGACGAAAGTGGACCCCTCCTGGCTGCAGAGGAAAACCTCAGGCCACGAGTACAGAACCACAGAATCCCTGCAGAGAGCCCAGACTGTGTGCGGCCCCCACTGCACCCAGGATGCTCTCCAGGCCGGAGGACCTCTGCTGCAATCCACCGCTCTGGGCAGCTGCCTGGGTCACCCCGGGGGGCCAGAGGCTCTGTGTCCTGAGCACCCCGCCCTGGAGAGGTCCAGATGCACAGTGGGGGGAGTTTCTGATAGGTTTCTTCAGGTGAGCAGCGCAGCAGGAAAACAGAAGAAAAAGAGAAAGGGCCTTTATTTTCTTTAAGGACACAATGTGAGGAAGGATGAGGAATTCTCTCAGTTGGAACAAAGGGAGGCTGAGGCTTTTACGCGAGAAGACGCGGGGAGATGGTCTCAGGGAAGATGGGCTTTTGTTTTGTGTGTGTGTGTGTGTGTGTGTGTGTGTGTGTGTGCCCACCAGGGGGCGGGGCTGGCTGGCCTGTGGTGCTGGGGGATTGAACCGCGGTCCCTTATGCTTTGCTAAGCTTGTTCTAGGTAGGTGCTTTAGACCACTGAGCCATCCCACCAGCCCCCAAAGATGGGCTTTTGTTTGAAGTGTTTCAGCCACATTAGATGACCGTCATGATGACTTTAGCAATTCATACGAGGGCCAGAACCCACCAGTCTCTACCTGGAAATTGGCAAATGCTGCAAACCAGGGATGGGGCTGGGTAGGGAAGAGCCGACAGAGTTCTCTGTGCCTTCAATTTTGTTGTTGTTAAAACAAATATTTTGCTTTGTTTTATTTTATTATTTTTTCACAAGATCTCACAAGGCATTCCAGGCTGGCCTTGAATTTATGGCCTCCCAGGAGCACCCCCCCCGCCTCCCCAGTACTCAGATTACAGGTGTGGGTCACCCCACCCAACTTAAAAATTGTTTTTAATGGGGAGGCCATGAAGCTGAGGTGGCCTGAGCCGTTTAGCCCCTGCAGAGACAGCACCCAAATATAAACAATAAAACAAAATCAGAGGCGGAACCAGTCCTAAACCTCTAAGGGACCTCTACCCAGGGACAGATGAGGCCCAAACAAGGCTGAGCTTCCGGCGGGAGCCCATGAGGGTTTTTTCCTCCACTCCCTTGCTTGACTGTGGCAGCCCAGCCCTCAGCTTCTTCTTACTTTTTTGATTCCTGAATCATTTTTCATTCAAATCAACTGTGTTAGGGCCAGCCAAATAGCTCAGCAGATTAAAGCACCTGCAAGCAAGCACAGGGGCCTGGGGTTTGATTCCCCCAGGCCTGCCGTGCTGGCCCCCGCACCTGGGGCATGCTGAGATAGCAGTTGAGACTGGGCATAGTGGAGCGCGCCTGTAATCCCAGCTATTGGGAAGCTGTAAACAAATGGATCACTACAAGTCTGATCTAGTAGTGAGACTCTGAACACCCTGTAGACCCTTCCCTAAAATTAAAAAAAAAAAAACTGTGTTAAGTTTATTTTGTCTAAAGTTTGTTGTTGTTGTTAATATCTTATCTGCAAATTGGGACCATCTACATGCCCCTCACCTAGCCTACAAGAATTAAATGAAAAATCACAGCCAAATTATTTAGCAAAGTACCCAGCATAGAGTCAGTGCTCAGAATGTTAATTATTGTCATTACAAATGTTTGGGTGGTGTGAATCTGCGTGTTTTCTTCTTGCAAGATGATAAGCCACTGTATAATTGCTTAGGATGCCATATAGGGCTGGACAGTTTTGGGGTCCCTGTGTGTGTACCCTGCCAAGGTCCCATCTTCCTTCACAGCCCCTTCCTCAGCCCCCTCTGCTTCCTGGATACCTTGGTGTGAGCATTGATTCCCCTACCAGGCCCCTCTGCTGAGCCAGTGATTATGGACTGAAACTTTCTAGAAACATGATCCAAAATAAAGCTCTCCTCCTCTAAATTGTGGGTGACAGAAATAAAAGAGGGAGCAGCTAAGCCTGAGCACCCATGGCCAGCTGGGTCGGGGCTAAGCCCTGGGGGAGGTGGGTCAGGTATAGGCGCAAGGGCTAGCCAAAGCGAGCACAGCCTCACCCCAGTGGGACAGGGCCCTCAGGAAGAGGTGTCATTGGAGCGTGGGGTGGGCTGGGATGGCACCCGTGTAATCTCAGGGCGGGGGGCACATGGATGTCAAGCTGCTCTGCTGAATGCCTGGCGCTGGTCCCTCCAGAGCCCAGGTGACAGCCCCTCTTCATGTCCCTTGTTTGAGTTGGGCGGAGCCTGTTTGCCTGGCCTCGAGGGGGCTCTGAGCGTGGGAACCAGGCCTCCTTTTCCTTCTTCCTCGCAGTATGTAGGATGGGATCCACAGAGGTGAGAGGTGGACACACAGTGGGGCGCTCAGCCACTCCCAGGTTACTCTGCAGTGGGGACTGGGGTGGGTACCACGTGTACTGACAGTCACCAACCAGACATCCTGCTTGAGAGGTCAGTCAGTTCTGGTGGCAACGTGGCTCCTGGTAGCTGCCATGCTCCAGGTAGACAAGATAGGCAGGACTGAGGGGAAGGGGCAGGAGAGGGCTGTTTCCATCCAGACCTGCTCAGCCCACCTGTCCTCCAGACTTGGGTCAGCAAATGTTTTCTAGTTGCTGTGACAACCAAACCACAGAGCCTGGAAGTGTTATTGTTCCAGAGGACCAATGAGAAGGGCCATACTGTGAGGACTGGGGGCACATGGCAGTGGGCAGCTGAGTCACCCTTCGTGGTCTGATGAGTCCCCGGAGTCACTTTCCTGTGGCCTGAGGCTCACAGCGGCCAATAGCTGCCCCTGTCTTTGTCTGTTGCTATCACAAAGTACCTGAGACAAGTGATTTATAAAGACGTTTATTTGGCTCACAGTTCTGGAGGCTGGGATGTCCAGAAGCACAATGCTAGCATCTCCATGGTGTCGGCGAGGGCCCTCTTGCTGCCCAGAACAGGGTGGCCACTAGCTAGGCTCTCTCATCCTCTTCTTACAAAGCCATTAATGCATGATGGGCTCCTTCCTCTCCTGATGTCATGGACTATAATCACCTCCAAGCCCCTCCTTCAAACATGCAAAGGTGTGGGTTTGGGGATTAAGTTTCCAACACATGAACTCAAACCATGTGGGCCTCTCCTGACTCTGCAAACATGACTTTGGAGGCTTCCATGCTTAGATCCAGAAGGGAATGGGACAGAGCTGGCAATGAGCGATGGTGGAAGGCCAAGGGGAGGCAGCGAGGCCCTCCGAGGACATGCAGGTGTGGAGCAGGTGCTCCTGGGCGTCCCTGCAGGGCTGTACTAGCCAGGTGCCTTCTGATGACAGTCTGGCTTTCTGAGTTGAATTTCTTAGAGAAAGGGTGCAGGCAGGTGGCACAGCCCACATAACCATCCAGGCACTTGGGGGCGGGGTGGCTAACCCGGTGTCTTGGTTACTTTCTTATTGCTGAGACAAAATATCTGACACTCAAAATTAAGGGAGGAGAGGTTCATTTAGCTTGCAGTCTGTGGAGGTTTCAGTCCATAAGCAACTGGCTCCAAGGAGGGGGCCACATAGCAGAGGGGCAATGGCACACGGCAGCAGGAGACGCAGAAGGGGCAAAGGGCAGGACAAGCCCATTCTCCTCCCTTAGGCTGTACACAGGTTACCTCTGCTAGTGTGGGGTTAGCGCTTACACGGACAAGTCCAGCGCTAGACAGTGAACCAATCACCAGCTCTAAATTCAGCTGCCTCCGGAAAGCCCACCCCCTCATGCCTGCATGGACTTTGAGGGGACACCCAGACACAAACCATAACACCTAGCTCGCTGATGTTTACATTCAGGGCATGGTGTGAGCCACCCATGACCTCAGAAGCTTCTGACCATCTCTAGGCCTGGAGTGGAAAGGCAGCCCTAGGAAAGGGCTGGCCACGGAAGGAGCCACCACTGTGGGACCCCTGGGGAGGCCAGTCTTCCCAAAGGGAGCTGCACAATGCATCCTGTCTGCAGCCACTGAGGGCCCCAGGAGCCTCCCCATAGGCTTCTGCAGGAGCATCACTTTCCACACTCGGCGCAGGACCAGAAGTAGTCTTGGAATCCTCAGTGAATGAGAAGCATGTTCTTTAAACACTAAACAGAACAGAATCGATTTGAGGGTGCCTCACAGGGACAAAGGGCATTGTGTCGTGAGTCTTTTGTGTGTCTCCATATATGGTAATCAAAAACATACAGGGCTGGTGAGATGGCTCAGTGGTCTAAAGCACCTACTTAGAACAAGCTTAGCAA
>NDGN011424404.1:0-13296 GCA_002564285.1 Tympanoctomys barrerae
CGATTTGATTTGAAACTGTCTAATTGCTATTTGTTTATCAATAAAATTATGGCAAAAAATAAAGCAGATTAAGGTCACAAAAAAGATTATTTCAAAATGAATCACTCAAAGAATTATATGCAAAGAATGCAGAAAATCTGTCCACACACTAAAGACCACAGAATCCAGCTGAAGGTCTAGATCCTAATTAATATCCCACCCGAGTCTAGCTGAAAACCTAGAGCTCGTAACAGTGCCTCCCACAAGCCCAACAGAAGGTTGGAGGCCTAGAGCTCATGACAATGTCTTATACAGGCCTGCTGCATGGATCTGCACTGGGAAGGCCCAAAGTTCAAGTCTGGAAACTACAAAGTCTATGCCGCAGGATGGATCTGTACCAGCAGGCTGAGGGATCTGCGCTGGAGCCAGGAAGCAATGCTCAAGATAAGCTTCAGAGCTTCTCCTGCAGAGAACCCCAGCCCTGCTCTGAGAATATTTTCCTACGTTTACTTCACCTAAATTTATTCTGCCAACCCGTTACTCTTTCTACATTCAAGAAACTGAAACTTCGCTATTCTTTATGATTGTCTTGAACAATTCTTTGTTCAGGACAGAAATAACCTAGAAACCACTCTAGAAGTAGACTCCAGCACCCTAAGATGTGGTAACAATGAGGTAAAAGTTAATTATGAACAGAACATGGTAATGTAGTATTGAAGCAACTGTCCTCACAATTATGTGAAAACACATACACCAATTCACAAAACACAATAACTGAGAAAAATAAAATATTGCAGTTTGTAACTCCTTTACGGATAATGACAGCTAGAAAAAAAAAGAAAATTAAAATTTGAGCAATAAGAGTTCTGTAGCTCATATTAAACTCATAATTGTATATATGTATTGCAAAAATGAAATTGTCTCACAAGAGCAATCATTTCACTCTTAATACACTTAATAGCTATCCTACAATTTCAATTTATATAACCTATATTTCCATGATTTAAGGGTCACATAGTACTTATAAGAGGCTGCTCTTACTAATAAAATATAAGCAAGAATCGTGACAACAATTTTTTCTAAAGTAGCTATTTTCTTGCATCTGTCACTCTCAGGTTTTAAAAATAAGATTTTCCTCATCTTCTCCTTTCTTCTCTATTGATGTCCTTCTCACCTTAACTATTGGCTTGACTGCCAAGGTAATTTAAAAAAATATTAAACCTTATCACCATGGCTTCATACCAAATGTATTTATTGCTATGCATTCGATTGCAATATTTTTCCTGAGGCCAAAAGATTATTTTCACAAAGAATAATGCTCTGGAAAATAACAGGAAACATACTGTGAGTAATGCCTTACACATGAAAACGTTGGTGCTGTTACCAAAACATTGGTTTTGTGTATGCAAATCTAAATAGCCCTAAAGAAATAACAAGTTAGCAGTTTGTGGATATATCAAATGTATTTCACTTGTAAGCACTTTAGGAATTGCTGGAATTAATTTCTTTTAAACATGTTTAAGTCATAGTTGTAGAAATATGAATAAAGTTCATTTACTATAACATTACTTTGAGTCAAAACTATTAAAAGTTGCACAAGAGCTCACATATCATTTCTGTTATTTATTATTAAGTCTATATGAAAGTTATGCTAATTTTTCATGCAAAGCATGTATTTTAGTGAAGACATGGGAAAAACTGCCCCTTAAAAATATGGAGCCATAGTATTGTTTTCATTCATATTATTTTATTGTTAATTTTATGAATCTCACTCATGTTCATTCATGGTTTCTAGTACTTTAACAAAGTAAGAAAAGTATTAATGAACCTCAAGTGATTTAAGCTAATTAAATATTTTATTATTTTACTTAGATTTTATTTTTGTCAATTTATTATAAATTTATATACTTTCTAACAATTAAAAGCTGAAAAATATATATGGAATATTTTAGACGTTATACATCTGTCTAGCAAATATTTACCATAAGTTATAAAAATACTGACAGCTTAATGCTAATGAGTAATCCCTTTGTTGATACGTAAAGGAAAACAGCAATGTTTGAAAACCAGGATCGAGGATGAGAGTCCTGGGAATATGGTGGAATGGGAAGCGACAAGAGCTACCTCCTCCCGCCCACACACACACAGCCAACCACCTCACTGGAACAATCTGTGCCAGCCACAGAACTATTTTAGAGTTCCGGAGTCCGGTAGTCACACAACTCCCATGGCACAGTTGTGTTGGTAAATTGTGGTTGGCTGCAGATAATTTGAATTCGTTCAGAATAGCAACAGCTACCCATCCCCATAACCTGAGCCCTATGGCAAATGGCTGTGAAGCTATCTGTGTGACATCTTTTTATTTGTTTATTCAACTTTTTGAGACATGCCTGCTATGTAGTTCAGGCTGGCCTTGAACCCACCATGTACCCCAGGCTGACTGTGAACTGGCAGTGTCTTCCTGTCTCAGCTGCCCAATGGCTAGGATTACAGTTGTGCACCACCATGCCTGGCTCTCCTCCAGCGTCTTCCATGTACTCCGTGGAGGACAGGATGAGTCATGATGACCTTGTCCTTTGTGCAGTGGGATCTGCTATTGCTGCTGTCATGGAGGCGCAGACATGCAGGCAGGTGGCCATGGCTGTGTTGGGCCCTATTTTTGCAATGCCTTGTGTCTCACTCTAAAATGGTTTCTAGAGGATGTAAAGAAACAGCACCTTCCTCCCATGGCTTCCTTCATTTCTTATCTGAATTCAGGGGCCAGACATTAAAGAGTAGGATGGTCAAAAGCAATTGCATCTGTAGAAACAATAGAAAATGATTTTAGACTCTAGAGAAAAGCCCTAAAATGAAAGGAATTTTGCATGCCACTGTGATCTTTAGCAGGAAGAGATCCCACAAAACTGCATAGTAACAATAATAATTATTAATAATAATGATAATGATAATGATAACAATAACAGTAAATAGGAAACTCTTGGGAAATTGTGACTTTTAGTGTCAGTATATTCATAGATTTAAATGGCAAGTTGTCAACCAAAATACTTCAGAGCACAGAAAGAACTAGGAAAGTATGGTTCACTGAAAGGCAAAGTACAAATAAACATAAACAAATATTCTTAAATATAACTGGTGGCATAGTTGCCATATAAAAAATTTTGACTAGCTGATTAAAGATGCCAACAGAAATGACAAGATATAGGGAGACATATAGGAGCAAAAAGAAATAGCAATAAAATTACAAAACAAAACCTTCTGAAGTAGCAATAACTCAAATGAAAACTTTGCTCAGATTTAAACACATATTTCAGCAAATGAAAAAAGAAGTCAGTGAACTTGTTGATATGACAATTAAAATTAAGTCCTAAAAATAGAACCCAAAAAGGTTGAAGTAAAATTTTCACAGTCTACGGGTCCTGTGGGACACCGCCAAGTGGACCAGCATATACACTCCAGAAAAGCAAAAGAAAATAAGCTTATCACTTAGAAAGAATTTTCAGAAAGATGCTATTCACATGTCTATAAGAAACTTTGGAGGTCTGAACACATATTCAAAGTGTTAAAAAGAAAAAATGTCAACAAAGAATCCTATATCTAGCAAAACTGTTTTTTATATAAAAAGTAATATTTTTCCAGATGAACAAAAGCTGAAGTAGGTTTCTTGTGTTGTTAATGTTTTTTATTTGTTTGTTTGTTTGTTTGTTTTTGCCAGTAGACTATATGATGCTTTTAAGAAAAGCTCAAAGGAGTCCTTCCCTAAAAGATGAAAGAATGCTATGTAGGATCTTGGAATCACATAAAAAATAAAGATCTCAATAAACATGAATACATAGACAGGTGTAGAAGTTAACATTTTTGTAAAAATGGTCTTTACACTCATTTTTAAAATTTTCTACATGATTTGAGAGACTAATATTTTTAAATTGAAAAATTGTTAGCCTAAAAATCAGTACTATTGCATAATATCCAAATTATATGAACACATTCTAAACCTCTAAAAATTGAATTGACATATCTACAAATAAGATAAACAAATGGCCAAAAATACATGAAATTATATCTAATTTCACTAATCATTAAGGAGACACGCATCAAAATTACAATGAGGTAACATCTCATACCAGTAGAATGGCTCCTTAAAGAGAAAAGAAAACCAGAAAAGCTGGATGTGATAGCACATACCTATAATCCCAGCACCCTGCAGGCTGAGGCAAGAGGAGCTTAAACTCAAGCTTTGTCTGAAAACGTTCCTATAAAATCATTGTTAAAACTAACCACTGAGTTTTATCTATTCTCATTCACTGTATTTCTCACCAGAATTGTAGGAAGAGGTTCATGAATTGGGTACCACTGTATGTTGCTAGGTTGAAATAAATCAGCCAAAAAAGGGCAACTATTCTATAATTTCACTTCTGTGAGGTGCTTACACTAGTCCAATCACAGATACAGAGTGGTGATTTCCAGGGATTATGTAGAGGGAAAATAAGAAATCATTGTTTATTTAGTATAGCTTTGTCTTATAAGATGAAGAGTTACATATATGGAGAGTACAGCAAACAGACAACTTTATAAATACATCTAGTAGGGCTGGGAAGATGGCTCAGTAGAATAAGCACTTCCCTGGCAAGCACAAAGGCCTGAGTTCAATCCTTGGTTCAGAAAAAAAAAATGCACCTAATATCATTCAAATATATACTTACAATTATTACGATGACAAATGTTATCCTTGTGTATTTTATCACAATATAATTATTCTAAACAAACAAAAGTGAGTTAATTACTTCATTAAATAACAATTTGTATATTTTCAAAACACAACACTAAATTAAGCTTAAACTAATGAATGGAAGCTACTGTTATTACTTTCAAAAATAGATCTCCATGAACACCTGGAGGGTCACAGTGAATGTAGGACTCCTGGAACTCTTGCAATATCAATCTGTAATGTAACAGTGTAATGTAAGAGCTAGCCCTGACTCTAGGTTTAGACCACAGTTTGCTTTTACTAAAAGTAGCCGTTGCTTACATCAGCATTGTGAGAAGGCTCGCACGCCTGTTTATGAGCATGAGCACCTGAATGTCTAACTGTTGCTCACACTCTCCTGCCCAGGGACTGCCTTACCTTAGCCATTGTCTGCCCCAAGTGTGCTTAAACCTCATGACCAGGTACACTTGTAAGGGAAGATCTGGAGAATAGGCCCAATTCAGACAAGAAACTCTTGGTCTATACTTGCAGAATATAGTCTAGAAGAGGGGAGTGCTCTGAAGATTGCCGGCTATTTGCAAGCATCAAAACAAGCTTCTCTCTCAAACAATGAATGCAGAATAAGTGTGTTCCTTGCTGGACCTAAGGGAAAGCTTTAAAACACAACCATATTCATTGATGGAAAAAAGCAATTTACCTATTTTGGTGGAAAATAAAAAAAAATTAAAAGATAGGTTGGTGGTAGATGCTAAAACTGCACAGTATGCAAAGGGATTGATCTTGCAGAGCTTTGGGAAGAGTGGTCCAAACCATGGGTATAACTTTGGGCATGAGAAGAATCCTTTATAAGAATTTGAAGAAGGAAGAAGCATACTGTAATCTTCTAAAAGATTATCTCACTGCCCTGTGGAAAAAAACACTGTTGGCTACCTGGCTACCATTAAGGAGGCAGGGAGCTGAGGATGGTTGCTGTCTCACCTAGAAAACATTGTCACTTGGTGAAGACTGGACCAGTGAGGGTGGTATGAGTTGGCTATGATTTGGATTCATTGTGAAAGCAGAAGTGGGAAGGCTTTCAGGTAACACATGCTATCGGAAAAAATGAAACAAACGATGGGCACAGGATGTAAAGCCGTAGTTTTTAACAATGATAAGGCCATTGATTTAAAGGAAGAAAGGAGATAGCGGAGAAAATAGTGGTGTCTCAGTTGAGATGCTTGTTACCATCCAACTGGAAATATTTTGAAAATCTCATGGGATATATTAGGGAACAGCTCTAGTACAGGAAGTGAAAAATAAGAGAATTACCAAGTGAAGGCATAAAGGCATAATTGGAGCTAGAATAAAATTTAAACAAATATGGTATACTGAAAGCTAAGCAAAGAAAGGTTATGAAAAAAAGCATCAATTTAGTTAATTGCTACTGAAGAGGGGAGGAAAATGAATTTTGAGACTGAAATATTAGATTTGGCAAGAAATAAGTTTGTGTTGGCAGTAGCGACAAGGTTGGTTTCGGTGGTTGAGAAGAAAGCCTGGGCGGTAAAAAAATGAGCATGTCAGCCTAAGCAGGACATTAACTCTGTCCACAAGAATACTGTGGGTGTCACCATGTCCTCTGTCTCCCACAAACATTTTTTTTTCTGTTAATATCAAAGCCATATGGCTGCCTGCCTTAGTGATAATTATTCCATGTCTTTGATGTTACTTTGCATACTGTTTAGGTATTGATGATGCTAGCAACAAAATAGATGTTTAGGGCCTTTGCTCATATTTTCGATAGATTCATGAAGAACTTCATGGTAAAAGGATTTCTGGGATTAATGTAGGCAAAACTGTAAGGGCAGGGAAATCTCTGGAAGAGTGTAACCTCTTAAGTTTCCCGCTACCATTCTAGTTCACACAAAGCCTCCACCAGTTCAGCCATTTATCATTTAAATGTTCTTAACTGATAATTCAAAACAAAAGGGTGGGCCGGGGAGATAGCTCAGTAGAATAAGTGCTTGCCTGGCAAGCACAAGCGCCTGAGTTCAATCTCCGGTTCTGAGAAAAAAAAAATTGATAATTCCAATGTCCTCCACTTCTGATAAGTAGAAGTGTGTCATGACTCTAGCTTCACAAGTTATTTCTAGACTGTACAGGGAAAGTTTTCCTAAACATCTGAAAAATGCAAGTGCAACATTACTTTTAAGGTTGTTACCTGTGTCCTGTTAGAATGATACAAGTGACATTGGAGTTCTTTACATCAGAGTAAAACTTAGAAGTACCCAATATTGTAAGCATTTTTGAAGTATCAGTGTAAATATTTTGTTTTGGAATTGGTTCATTCAAAAATTATTACCATTAGTTAATAATGTCTGTATATTTCCAAATACATTTTATGAAAGATGTTTATCACTAACTTTCTGATGACTGTGATTTTATAATGTATCATCCTCTTAAGGTTCTAATCTATATTATACAGTTCAACAGTCTAATACTGCACAATTGGGTGGCTGCAGCTAAGATTATGGTCTCTTGAACTATCCAGTGGGAAGCTTGTGTGTCTGTTGGACGTTGTCAAAGTTGTGTTGCTGTATACTTCCTGTTGTTCAGGGCAGTACCGTGCAGTAGTATAGTGCTCAATCAAAGGTCTGGATGTTTGGAATCCTGGGGAAAAGCGGTGGTGAAGGGAAGGTTTGATTTCCTTTTGCTTCACATTGTATATTTATGTCAAAGGTGTGTAAGGCTCATTTTCTCAGACTTATGAATGAATCTGACTTTCAATCATTCTCCAGGAATGGAACTCATAAGTAAGTCGGGAACCTAGTAGAGTTCAAATAGCAAACAAATGCAGTTATTAAGTATTAAATAGATAATGACATCAAGCTAAAAGAAAGTGATGATGTACCAATATCCCCCAAAAAACTGAGCTGAATTTCCTATTTATATTGTTTATATAATTCCTTTAACTAGAAATTCTGGTTCCTAACTGATTCGATTCCTGTGTTTATTTATGATATCCCTTCATTGGATTAATAAATGCAGAGCCATTGCATAGCTCTTTCGGTATGTGCACATAAAATAAATGAAAACAAATGGTTTCATTAACACAGCTGCTCTGTAATATTCAATTCAAATATTCTGTGCTTACTTCCTACCGACAAGACTTGACAAAGAAAAAGGAAGTGAATTTAGAAAAAACCCTCTCCTCTTAAAAAATAAAAATAAGCAAACTGATATTTGTTTAAGGTCAAACAGAGATATATACTAAAGACACAAATAGCACAAATAGAACACACCAAAATCAGTATCTTCCGACTGCCTTATAAACACATGTAGTAATCTCTTTAAAAGTTGCAAAGTTCTTAACTGCATTTTTAAGTTACTATGAATGAGTGGTAGCTTTGAGAAATATATTTCAGATTATTTTAATACATTAAAAATTGGGGTCTTAGGGGCCGTAGATGGCTCAGTAGAATAAGCTCTTGCCTGGCAAGCCCAGGGTCCTGAGTTCAATCCCTGGTCCCACAAAAAAAAAAAAAAAAAAAATTGAGGTCTTTATTGTAAGAAATGGGCACATTTTAAATCAGAAGGAGAAAGAAATTTAAGAAAATATCCTTTCATTTCATCTGTGAAATGGTTAAGTCATGTACACTAGGTCTAGCCCCTTGCCTAAACTAACGTTAGATTTGTTTTTGTTTTCTTTTTCTTTTTTTAAAGAAATACCCACCTGAAATACCTGATTAGTGGGTAAAATAAAGAGACTAGTCTATAAACCTACAAAGTTTGAAATGTCTCAAATGCTCAGAGGCAACTGTTCGCTCTGTGATTTGATCTTTCATTCAAGGGTAATGAGTGTTAGGAGCAAAAGTGTGAATATTGAACACTCTGCTCTCCAGATGAGCTGCAAAAGCAATCAACGTAGCCTCCATGAGTTTTTGATTTCTCTCTTGTGAGTAAGAAAATGATGCCTCTCAGAATTATTTGTCAGGTTGAATAACAGAATGTACGTAAAGTTGAGGCAGAGTGTATGGCACATACTATAGCTTTTGTCATATAGTCATATATTGCATTGTGATGTTGGATCAACAAAGGCCACATGTAGGATGGTGTCTCCTAAGATGTCAGTTAATGATGTCATAGCCATCTTGGTTCCTGCGAGTATAATTCGTAACACTTCCACAAAGATGAAATCACCTAATAAGTGTTTCTCCGCATGTATCCCTGATATATGGAATGTATCCATGACCATGTTTGTATTTTCTAAAAAAGTGGAAGACTTATCTTCAAAGGAAACATCTGTAAATTTAATTTCAATTTTCAAAAAAGCAATCTCATACCCATTACATCAGTTGATGAAGTTGGAATGGGTTAAAAGAATGATTTGGGAATATGGTAAATTTATTAAAATTATAAGTATGTTGTTAATAATATTCATGACCATAAATTTTTTATAGTGGCAAAACATCAGAAGAAGAAAGAGAAATACAATAGCTACCATTTAATAAGGTTTCACTGTGTCTCAAATTTATTATTTTTATAAGTTATGCTACCTAATAGGTGAGCAAACTGAGGCAGCTTTAAGTCATTTGCCCAAATCAAAGGTAGAAATTACAAGTTGATATGAAGAACCATGTAAATCTGACCACAGTGTGTATGGTGGCATTTCTTGTACTTTCTAAGGTAATGCATGACTCACTACAGAAAGGTAAAAATAACTGAAGGAAAACACTATTTCCTGAACACTTTCATTCAAGGATATGATGAAGTAAAATTTCAAGCAATCCATCCATTAGAAAGGAAGGAAGAGCAGAGGCAATTTGTGAATAGTGAAAAGGTCTATCATGAAAAACTAATCTCTTTTTCCTTGCACATATATTCAAAGTAATCCTATAGACATGTCAACTTAACTGGAATAATTAGTGTAAGAGCTTCAATATTAGAAGCAATGTGATGGTGAGATTAATCTTGGATATTTAATGAAATACCTTCTTTTTAACCAATAGTCTGACAAGCCTGGTGACAGTATCTATCTGTTCTGCAGTCCATTTAATTAAGAACTAGGATCATAGAAACTATGGGATCACTAAATAGAAAGATTCAGTTTAAATCTAAATGTTTACATAGTAGCTTCCTGAAGTCAAGGGTGATCACTGATTCTACTTAAAAATAATCTTAAATATTTTCAGATTGGGTTCAAACTAAAGTACTGATTTCTTTTTTCCATTTTAAACTTTCATGATAATCTTAACATATTTTCAAGAATTGTTCCATTATGGTCCATTTCAAAGGTTTGTTTTGACTGATGGAGAAACAAGTGTGTGTGTGTGTGTGTGTGTGTGTGTGTGTTTTACAGTTGACAAGAAAATTTGGCTTTTTTATAAGATCTAGTGAATCTGTTTACATTGTTGAAATCAGCCATAGTTGTTATAGTTGAAAGTTAAGTAGTTACATATTTTGAATCTTCAATAGGGACATATGGCACACAGAGTTTTGTAAGAATATGAGGGAGATCATGCTAGAAAGTGTTAATTTGTTTGCCTTTTTTGGACTCTGACAGATGTTTGACCCAACTTTTCCAAAGCAATAAAAGTTTCCATTCACATTTTATGTAATTATGTCTGGTTATTTCCTCTCAAACTACAGTTTTTAGACACATTTCAGAAAAATTAAAACCATCTATGTGTGTAGCAATCTTTCTCCAGAAGGAAGCAGAGACACGAACAAGAAAAGCAAAGCAGTGAAATTTGCTCTGTATGTTTACATTGCAGTTGTACCAGCTGAAGCTCTCCAAAGATGTGCTGCAGCTTGTTGCCTCCTATTCTTGATACCCATGGGCTATGATCCCAATCTAACCTCTCCACAAGAAGCCTATGTTTTGCTCAGAATATCTCAGGTCACTAATAAATTTGCATTCACTGCATTTTAAAAAATTCTCTAAATTACAGTTTTTAAATGTGTTTCATAGTTGTTGTCTCAGTATGAGAAGAAAGCAGTAATGTAGGATTAATTTGTAAAGACAAAGAAAGACCTTCCATGAAGCTACGGGGCCAGCGAAGGCCTGATGGTGCAAGCCTGGCAGAAACTCAGGGAGAATAGAAACGTTTTTAGCTAAAGCTAAAGCCTTCACTCTGCACCTAATGTTTGAAATACTTTTTAAAAAACAGGAATCTGTTATTTAATCTTGAAATAAGATATTAGATTTGTGAAAAAAATGTAATTATACCACTTCTCATTTACGAATAATTTTATTTTGGGCAGATAAAATACTCGTAGAATCCCTTGAAATGTGTTGTTAATTGTAACACTATTTTCTCATAAAGGATAAAGCTGTGAAGCACATGGATTGTTCCCATTTTATAATTTTCAAAATGATGGCATAAATGTCAAAAGGCAGTGGAAAAAAAACGTTGTTTTGCATGCTGTTGTCAGCATTTAAAAGGTTCTCCTTTCAGAATCATTTAATTTTCCAACTGTTAATTTCTGTTGTTAGAAATAAAATATTTGCCCTTTCCATGCACCATTTAATATTGTTTTTGCTTTATCCCACACAATTATAGATCCTTTTGTACTAGGACCATATTGAAATGTTGAAGCATCTCTTACTGTTTTAAAATCTTCTATAGCTGGATCTGTACTTCATATTTATGTAAAAAATAATTTATTTTCAACTGAGTAGACTTTCTATCATATTATATTTTCCCTACAATTGTAATAAGCACAAGTGTTTTGATACATCATATTTTTTCACTGGCTTATTTGAAATCAGCCACAACATTTCTCAGGAGTAGCTCATGCAGGACTTTTGGCCTTGTTTAGCAGGCAACATGAAGAATAATATTCAATCCATTCTCAGTGTGTAAGTGGTGAATTCAATGATTAATATTTTCTCATTAAGAATATGTTCAATTATGCCACAGATAGAACACCATTTGGTTTAATGAGGAGTTGAAATGAATGGAATTAGATTTTAACAAAATCCCATGAGCATTAATAGGGTGATTAAAGTGGGTGTGGAAAACCTTTTTTTTATTTATTTCTGGTTTCAATCAAGAAGCTTCATTGTTAGAAAATCTTTAAAAGGATTAATCTTATGATTGGCTTTTAACAGAAATTTCCAGTTGTATGAATATTTTTCTGTCACCATCAAACTATCTGTTACTAAGTAAAGTTATTCTCACTATTAGCATACATTAATCAGTTTAATTTGTTAAATAAGAAAAACTTTAAATATATTTGGTGAAAATCTGTATCATCTGTAATGGTTTTTAAAAAATATTTTGTATTGTCTTTAGATAGAAAAATAAAAGGAAGACTGGGTATGGTGGTGCACACCTATAATCCTAGCACTTGGGAGGGTGAAAACAGAAGGCTCACTAAAAGTCTGATCTGTGTAGTGAGAGACTGTGCACCCCGTCCTGAATGCATTAAAAAAATAGAAAAGGAAAGACATTTGAGCTAATATAATAGTTGTTACCACTAATTGTATATATTTTATTTTCTAAGTAGTACAGTAAATGTTTTCAAATATCACCAACAAAACTTTACAATTCTATGAGATTCATATTGCTGTCTTTATAAGGAAATTAACTCTGAAAATTTAAATGATTTATATAAGGTCACTGGGAAGAAATGGCAGATAGAATTTTGATATGACTCACCAGATTCCCTCCCATTTACATGAATAGCTTCTATAATCCTAGATCTGTAAAAATATTAAATTGAATGCTTAGATTAGGTTATATTATCTGGCACAATTGATTTTAATAGCGTCAGTTTCAGTGAGAGTTACCTAAGTACATGAGTATTTGGAAGAGCTCTGTATCAAAGAAGCCCAAGATTCAGTCAAAGAGATTAAAACCACAAAGAGATTTGACAATAAAAGGGTTTTATTGGCTTTGACAACAGAGGGGTCATGTGGCAAGGATGGTAGAGTGGCTTCTACGAGCCGAGTTTAGTGTACAGTGGTCAGAACACAAACGCAGCAAGGAGACCTCAGTCCTACAACCTCAAGGAAATGCATTTCGAAGGTAATTTTAGCTAACTTCTGGGGGATTCTTGCAACAATCTGCAGACAAAACCCAGTCTATGTGACATTTTTATTTCATTTAAAAGAAGATGGGTAGAGAACCCCATCATTCTGTGCTTATTTTAAAGAAAATAAAAATAATTTTAAAAACATTAAAAATTATACAGAATTTCAAAAAACAAGGTGATAGGAATTCACCGTTCTTTGTTATGTTGCAAATTGTTGTCTTCAAAGTAGTTGCTCAGGTTACTGGAGATAAGCATGTAAAACTGGTCAAAATAAAAATTATAAGCATTAACAGTTCCCTTAATTTGTTGTACCTGAGAGAGTAAATAAAATCTGCAAGATATGAAAAGTTACTTTGTTTGATTTGTTAAAGAGCATAGAAAACTAGCACATATGATAGTCAGAATATACATCCGCGAAGCCTTATAAGATTGCTTTTGTCCACCACTGCCCATGCTGTATGGGCAGGGTTGCAAGAAAGCACTATTTTTTTTTAAATTTTTTTGTATTTTAGGGAGGGGTCTACAGAGTGTTTAGGGTTTCACTACTAGATCAGACTCATAGTGATTCTCCTATTTACAGCCTCCCAAGTGCTGGG
>NDGN011424443.1:0-12749 GCA_002564285.1 Tympanoctomys barrerae
TGGACCTTGTCATCCGGAAGGCAAAAGTTCTCTCCGTGCTGATTTCCGCTGTCTGTAAAGTTGAGCCTGCTTCGCCAGGAGCCACCTGAGCCTTCACCGCATGGTGTGTGTGATTCATGCTTCTGACCTCACCTTGTAGCTCCTGTTTACTACTCAGCAACTCTGCGTACAATCTGTTCGGGGGCCTGCGCTTGCTTATTGCTCAGCTAGAAGGAACTTGGCTCAGAGCATGGCTCACTTTTAATTAGTTCCCTCCTTGTTAATTAGCCGCATGCATTTCCCTGGAAGCTGTGCGGGGTGACCTCAAGACTCTGGCTCCCCCAGGCTTCCCCAAGTCTCCTCCAGTCCAGGCTGACTGGGGCTGCATGGGATGATGCCGATCTAACACATGGTGCCTGGGTATCGCCATGGGCGTCCTGTCCTGTAACGCTCTACAGGAGAGAAGGGAGCACATTTCTTGGCAGGAAAAACAACCTCAGAGATTTCCAGCCGTCATATTGACAGACCCAGAGATGTTCTCTTTTCTCCTTTTGAATAAAAACATCTCTCAATTAATTAAAAATGCCACTAACCAGGNTGCCTTTTAACTGAGATGTCTTAAACCCGATGTGTGGCTGTAAGTGTGCGGCCTCTGCTGCGAAGGGCTCGCGCGTTGCAGAACTAACGAGTCCTGGTCCCCACTGCAAGACTCCCAGGGAATGCCTGGGTTAGGCAGCGCCAGGACAGCATGAGCTTGCATAGACAGTGACAGATGTGCAAGGACAAATCCCAGCCAAGCAGGGACGCATAACAGTGACAAATACAGAAACAGTTTCCTGCCGCGTTTGGGAAGGCTCGAGAGTGAGAAGATTCACAGTAAGTTCAGAAACAAGGAAAATGGGACAGGTTGAGTGCAGAATGAGGGACAGGTCGTAGCCCGCAGCTGGCACTGTTAAGGCCATCGGACAGCGCAGCCTGACAGGGAAGAGACAGCCGAGAGTGAGCTGGGCTGGGCTTGGAGCTGGACCCGGCTGCTTGCCAGCTGCACACCTTGGGAAAGTGACTCCACTCCTCTAAGCCTCAATTTCCTTATCTTTCATGGACATAATAAGACTTAGCTCATAGGCTTGTTTGGGGGATTAAATGAGATAATGTTGATGAAATGCTCGTCCTGATGCGCAGCCCAGACCAAGTGCTCACTAAATGGTTGTAATTATAAACAACAGGCAGGTGTAAGAAGTGGGGCTTTATGGGTTCTGACTCTGTAGCGCAAGCTGCCTCCCCTAATGTTCGGGGAAACCACAGGAACGCAGGAGATGCAGAGACTGGGCGGTGTCTCAGAGAGGCTCCAGGCACTGACTCAGCCCCCCATGTGGGCTTGAGCCATGGGACTGCTGGGAAAATGCTCTAGATTCTACCCAGGTTGCTTGAGCTGTGACTTTTGATGTCTCTGCCTTTGATCCTCTCTTTGCACCTACCCTCTGGACTCTGCAGCTGCTGCTGGGGCCGGAAGTAACAGGAACCCTCTGAATGGGCTTCTCTCCCAAGAGTCACTAGCAAATTAAAAACCAAAAGCAAAAAGGGCCTGAGACTCTTTCTGGGCTTTTCAGTATGTGCCTTCATGATTCATCTCTCTGTTTTCCCATCAGCGGACCCCAATTTCCTTCTATTGTATTTTTCATTTTCCTCCATCCAAGCTGGGAAAAGACTCCAAATAATTGTTCCAGGGGACCAGCATGGAGTTGAGGGCTGGAGGGTACCCTCTAGCTGCGAAAACCACTGGCTGTGAAGGAAGCAGTCAGCACATGCTATTGGGTCACGTCTGTGTCAGGCTCTGGAGAACACGCCCTTGGAGCCTAGTGTAATGGGGGCCCTCCGGGCAGACCCTTGGGGGGGTGCGCTGCAGCTGAGTGTGGATCCTCCTAGTTAGAAAGAAGGGGGAGATACTGGCAGAAACCCGGCCATGGCTGGGGACCCTGGATGGAAGTAGTGGGACAACTCTGAGGCTGTGGTCCCCTGAGCAGTGAAGAGCCGCCTGGGTTCAGCTGCAGCAGGTGCTGCAACTTATGGGAGCTTGCAGTGCAGGCGGGGAGCAGTGGCCCGGAACCTAAAGCAGGCTCCTCTAGTGGCCAGCATGGTGCATCAGGGTGAGAAAATATTCAAAAAAAAATTGCACTTAGTATTTTAGAGGTATTATTTTTTAAGTATGTAATACAACATTATAAACTTTATCTGTAACAAGAATACTTTTGCACTTACGGTTCTTGTTTAGAAGTTATTTGTTGCCTGAAATATAGCGTTTGTATTCAGTAAGTTTGGAGCAGTCAGGCCTGCCAGGACAGCGGTGCACGTGTGAGCACGTCCTTCTCTGGGTGAGCCACCTAAGCCACCGGACCACACGAAGCCCTCTGGTGTCAAGGCCAGAGGATGTCAGGGAAAAACATAGGGCCAAGGTGAAACTCTGACCACAAGCTCTGGCTTGATTGTTGACTTAGCCAGAGAAGCCCCGAGCTCTCACGGTGATGTGTCTTAAGCATCTCTTAATTAATTCATAGTGATACTGGTCTCCTTCCCTGTCTCCCTGCAGTTCCTCGGCCAGTGTCAGAAACGCACCTGAGGTAAAGCACTTGGCAGGTGGAGGGATGCTAACAACTCCAAAGAACACAGAAACCTGTGTTCTGGGGAGAGCTCTGATGGCCAAGAAGCCTTCCCTGAAGTGAAGTGGATGTGATGTGTGGTTATGAGTTATTGTGCTTATTCTCAGGTTGTTTCAACTGCCTGGAAACTTCCCCAGCCCTAAACTTTGTGTAGGAGACACAGAATAGCATTTGGAAGGGTTGGTTGAGAGAAGGCAGTAGTGGGGTGGGGGCATGTCTGTCTGAACAGTGTGTTCTAAGAGTCTTAGGGTCTTTCAGCCTTTGTAAAGGTTTGTCTGTATTCTGATGAATCTTACAATACCTTCCTGGAATTGAGGCATTTGCCATTCTTTTCTGAACTATGTATTTCTCCTCTCCTATGTCCCATATGCCTCATTCCTCTTTTAATGCTCAGTGGCTGGTGTTTGATTTAGGCAAGAGACAAGGGGGGTGGCTAGACCAGAGTGATGGTGGAGGTGGAGGAGTGAGAACTGATCTGAGATATATTATCAAGTGGGACCATATTGAGTTGCTGGTAAGTGAAAGGCAAGAGACAGTGGAGCTGGAAGGCTCAGGCTTGGCTCTGTGTGTCTGACCCGGCTGCTTAGTAGGACAGGGCATCTCTTAGCCGCATGGGAACAGCTGGAAGTGAGGTGGTCCTGGGTGGTCCAGCAGTTCTCACTTAGTGCCCTCATCTCAAGATGGCGAATTTGAAGCCATGCTCCATTATTAGGTCCTGTCTTTTGTTGAGGGTTCTGCTGAAACCTAGTCACATTTTTCTTGCTTTCTCAAGTCCTTGACATCAGCAGAAGCAGAAGCATTTTTGCAGCCATGAGCATTGCTCCTGGTGAGCATTTTGGAGGACTTTGGAGGCTGGGTTGGAGCCAAAGCAGCTTTGCGTTCCAGTCTGCAGCCTTCAGGTCTTGTGGCAGGAGGCAAGTCCCTTA
This sequence comes from Tympanoctomys barrerae, assembly GCA_002564285.1. NCBI lineage: Eukaryota > Metazoa > Chordata > Mammalia > Rodentia > Octodontidae > Tympanoctomys > Tympanoctomys barrerae. The sequence continues at coordinate 3,563 of NDGN011424443.1, forward strand.
ACTTCTCTCAATCTCAGTTGGCCACGTTGAGACAGGAGTATAGTAACATCTTTCTGATGTCACAAAATAATTGTATCATATCAGATAAGGTGTGTTAAAACAAAGGATAAAATTGAAAGTACTGTGTTGCCTGGGAGGTGACATTCTGTGTGACTCTGAAGTCTGCAATTGTGTATATAGTTATCTATTTTATTTCTCAGATACCCATAATGGAAGTGCTGAAAGCCACAAACATTGCCTCCTGGGGTTCAGAGTCAAAAATCCAAAAAGTAGCTTAGCTTGGTAGTCCCCACTCAGTATTTTTCCAGATTGTAGTCAGTTAGTTCTCAGTCATCTCCAGGCTTCTGTAGCTGCAGAGTCCACTTCCAACCTTGTTCTGGTGGTGGTTGGCAAGCCTGCCTCAGTTGCCTGCTGCCTTCAGTTCCTCTCGATATGGGCCTCTCCATGGAACTACTGACAATGCAGCATCTTGCTGGGAAGGGGTGGGCACCAATCCAGGGCACAAGCTTCAGTCCACTGTCGTGGAATCTCTTCTCTTTTTTGGTACCGAGAATCGACTTTAGGACCCGGCACTTGCCAGGAAAGTGTCATACCATGAACTATCTCTCTAGCCTGTTCTCATGTAATCTTACACAGGACAGAGAGGCATATGTTATTGGTCACCTACAACAAGTCCCTGGTACATGTGGTGCGAACATACAGTGGTATGAAAAGCAGGAGATAGAATCACTGAGGGCATCTTGGAAGCTGGCTGCCACCACTGAATAAAGGAATTCAACAGAGGAGGAGGGAATTCTCAGTGAAGCCATATGTTCCTATAATGCTCATAGTGTTAATGTGCTAGCCATTTTGGAGCGCATTTGAAAGCCCTCTGTAAAGGAACCCTTGCATGGTGCTGTTCCTACACACCCACCCCGACACAGAGGATGGTGTGTCTATCCATGAAGTGTGTTCTGTAGGTACAGCTAATCCTTCCACAGAAGGTTCCTTTGCTTCCTTGCTATCAAAGAGCTGCCTGTATGTGCCAAGGCAGGGCCGACTCACACAGTGGTGTTAGGGCTTCGGTCTGCCACTTCCTGATCCAGGGCACACTGCTCGCTTCTGTCCTCCCCCAGCCTGCTTGGCTGTGCCCACATACAGGGTGACTAAGTCTTATAGAATTTATTGCCACTCCTTGGATAGTTTCCTGCCCTTGTAGTATGCAGTATGCAGAGCTGCCTGAAATGGGCTCACCATGAATCCACCGTCTCCTCTGCCTGCCGCTGACCCTAACAGCGTGTCACCAAGCAGGGCTTCTCACAGAGTCTGTCATGATTTATGAGCTCCTCATGAATATCCTGGCTGGCTATCATAGCATGCAGCTCTTGTGACCAAAATATCCACCGAGCTCTGTGGGGTGAAATGCTTACAGCCACCCTAATAGCAACTTCTGTCGTGCTAACAGAAATTCTTTCGGCCACTGACCACACAAAGGATGAGTTGTAGCCCCTAGGCCAGACTTAGACCTGGTTAATTTCAGCTTCTGCAGTAACTGTGGTGAGTTGCATATATTAACGAATATGTATGATTTGTGACACTTATCTTAAAGTTTTAAATTTTTAAATGTTATTTATTTGAGCTTTTCTTCTTAATCCCTCTTCCACCTCTCCCATCCCCCACCCAGTGGTGGGCACACAGTATTAACACTTTGGGTCTATCAAGTACTTTATATTAATCTTTCAACACCTTATATGTATTTTACTGTCTTTGCTTGGGGTTCAAATGATAGAACTTTGAGAATACCTGAGTTCATCTACAAGACTGATGTTGGGATTCATACTGTGTTTCCCTTTTCTTCTTCTTGAAAGTTCTTGTGAATGCAGCAAGCGTTTAATGCCTGTTTGTTGTATGTTTGAATAAAGACAGAACCCTAGATAGAAGGGACGGTGATCCTGACCTCCTGTTGACCTATTTCCAAAAGTCTGGGCACTTTGAAGATGTTTCCTGGCCTGGATGGGGTGTCAGGGTTTTTAAGCCAACTTCTACTTGGAGTCTTGAGAAACCCATTCCACTGCTTGGCATAAACTTGCATGCTCCTCAGATTCCTGCCTTAAGAGCTCAGGAAAGGCTATGACTCCCTTAGGCAGCCCCTATTTATAATACCAACCACGATGCTCCTGGGCTCCCCTGACACGAGGGTGCTGGAACATGGTCCACACTGAGAATGCTCTTCCAGTGTGAGCTCGTGGGCCTACATTAGTGAGCTCAGACTAGACGAGCATTAGCAAGCGCTGCTCCGCTTTTGCCTTCACAGTGGACATGGAGACATCTCCCCTAGAGCTGGTAAGAATGGCAGTAAAGCTATTTTCTTGCATGCCCCCTTCCATGTCATCAGTAAATCCAGTGCTCCAGATCTCCACCTCGCAGAACCATCCTTGAGGTTTGTCCGGGGATAGGAGAGTACTGGGCAAAGCAGTCAGTAAGGATAGACATTGAAATATGTAGCTGGGCATGGTGGTGCACACCTGTAATCGCAGCTGTGCAGAGGGTGAGGCAGGAGGATCACTGTGAGTTTGAGGCCGGCCTGAGCTACATAGCAAGTTCAAAGCCAGCCTGGACTACAGGGTAAGAACCTGTCTCAAAAAACAAAACCAAAAAACAGACAAAAGTAAGTGGCAAGAAAATTGATGAGAACAAGGATTTTGTGCAATTAAAAATCTAAGGCATATACATCTCTCTTCTCCCAGTTTGCTTGTTGACAGGGACCTCCACTTACAGTCCTCTTCTTCCCTGTCCTCCAGCTACCCTAAGAGACTGAGCTAGTCTAAAAGTCTAAGTGCCTTTTCTAAGTTTTAAAATAGTAGCACAATGCTGGTGCGAGCACATGAAGCTGTATTTTTACTGTCATCCCTAACTTGTAGTGGGGCTTAGTAATTACATGGTGTTCTCCATCTGCAAGTCAGTAAACACTTTATAAATGTTAACTCTAATTCTCCCAACCTCTCTGCCTGAACAGAGAGTCTAGATTATATGGGGCTCAGCTGCCCAAGGGTCCAGTTATGCCTCATCAAAGTGACTTCTCCGCAGGTGGCAGAGCTGGTAGAACGACACCCACTCCCAAGCGTAACATTCTGTGATGCCCAATAAGAAACCTGAGGTCTCCACACAAGCGAGACTAGAAAGAATTAACCTCTCCGATTTCAGCAAGCAGATACAAGTGGGCCTTAACGTAACCTCTGCCATCTCCAGTAGAGCTAGTGACTACGTTTGATTACGGATTAGATTGCTGGAATGATGGAGGCATATTTCGCCTGTTAATGGAAGCCGCGCTTGCTTCTAGTGTGTGTTACCTGCTCCAGATGCTCAAAAGGAAAAGGAAAATCGTCACTGCTTCTTTGATAGCAGTTTTATGGCTTTTTGTTATTTTTTAAAAAGGTCTATCTTCCTAAATATCTCAGATTTCACTTATTTTCTCCAAATGCTGGAATAGCAAGTAACCTTAAATTTTTATACTAGTGAATGTCAAAAGTGAAACTACAGTTTGAAAGAAGACACTTCTAGGAAAAAAAAAACACATATTCCACAGCTTTAAATTTCTTTAACCGTAGCTTTAATATCACGGCTTTTGCTAACCACCATGATTTTAATCTCTTATGGAAATATAACAATTATTCCAATAAAAATGTTTAAAAGATAACACACTTTAAGTTTCCACAGCATAATGAATTTTGTTGAATGTCTATTTTTGCTTTTTTATTTACTTGTTTTATCTTTAATGATAACCCATTTAAAGCAAAAGCTTTTCAAATGGTAGAATAACTTGATAACATGTCTTCACTGGTAATTTAATACTTGCATATAATGAGTTCATTTGAGAGATTTCATTAAAAGCAGCAAGGTGCCTGTACACCAGAGCTGAGATGTTTTAATCACAGAATTATAGTAATTACACAAATCCCAAGATTTTCATCAGTCAGAAAAGGCTGCCAGGGCTAAACATGCACTTTAAACTCAGCACTAATAACTGTGTATTGTTCTAAATTATAGCAGCGAGACTCCTCAGGCCAAGAGAAATGCTAGATAAAATATTAGAAAGAAAATGTTTAGGTTGTTGAAGTTTTAAGGAAGGTGGAGAAATCTGCTGATTGGTAGATTAGGGCAGCTTAGCAGAGCCCGTCCTGGGTGGCAGTGGCGCTGCTGCACATAGACCGAGTTTGTAGCAGGTGACATGAAGATGAAGTCACAGAGCCTGGGGTCATCACCATGTCATCAGCATAGGAAGAATGACAGTGGCACCTGTCTCTCCCTCCTCCAGGGGTCCTGGAGGTGCTAAGCAGACTGTGCTCCTTCTTCTGAGCAGTAACTGGGACAGAACCCCAGAAAGTAGACTTAGGATGCGCTCAGAACCGGGGATGAGTGAAGGCTGTCTCTATAGTGCAGTCATCATGGGACTTATTAAAAATGTAAAGTTTTCAATAAATGACACAGCGTGTGTCCCCTCAGGAGTTTGTTTGTAAGAAAAATGATACAGAAAGATGCATCTAGAAGGGAATTACGGGAATGTTATTAGATAAAGCTTTTATTTAATTTGTATTTACTTCTGGCTGGGATGAATGGGGGATGTAAAAGGAGGGCTTAGAAGCGGAGAATACTCCGCAAAGAGTAATATTGGAGCAATTATCTGTGGCGGAGGTGGGACGGAGAGTCCCTGCAGAGATGGAGCTGGCCAGTCCTGGTGGCTCTTCGTGTCACCGGGACGTGGAGTTGGGTGCAGAGCTTGTGACATGCTGGAGAATTACTGTGGACCCATCATGACACAGAGTTCCGCGCAGCAGCTAGCAGAGAGACAGCCGAGGGTTTGAGGCCCTCTCTGTGTCCTCCAGCCCCATCCCTTTGCACCTTGAACTCACCTTGCCAGTCTGCCCACAGGACTGGGGAGGTCAGGGGAAGAGCTGTCCCTGGTCCTTTCTGATGGCATTACCATTGGGATTTGCTGCTGACAGCTTTGGATCTCTGGGTGCTCCCCCATGTGGGCGTCAGGAGGCTGGAGTCGGCTCTGATAGCTGTCAGCACAGGGGCCTGGCTGCAACCGACCCCCTGCCTGGGTGACAGCGCCCTGCCTGCGATTTCAGTGGCATTCTTGTTATGCCTGGCACCTGTACCCCTTGATAGCAGAGATTAAACCCATGATCTTCACACTAAGCTACATCTTAAAATCTTTTATGTTAAGAGAGGATTTTGTTAATGTCACTAAGCTTCTCAGCCATGGGCTGAACTTGTGCTCTCCTTCAGAGTTACTTTTCCATTTTAAATCATTAAAATGCCATGCATGAGACCATGGAGGGGCAGATCTCCTCAGACCCGGATTCTGAACCTGACTGAGGACGGTGATTCCCCTGCTCCATCTTCAGAATTGGTGCTCCTTCCAGAGACATTCTTGGGGTGGCAGCCTTGGGAAGCCCAGGCCCTCTCCAGCTGGAGTCCCTTTCTGTCTGTCCCAAGTTCTGTTCATGACTTGCCTCTAATCCTATTTATTATCTTGTGGACAACAACAGAACTTGGCCCTGGTTTCTACAGATGAGGCGGGCCTGAGTGGGGAGCACATGATGTGAGCCCATTTGGGGCTGGCACACTGCATTTCACAGGGGAAAGGATGTGCTAGGATTTCACCATGGAACACACTGAACAGGGCCACTTGTCCATCCGCATTTCCCTTGGTCCTGCCTCAGCCACCAATTAGAATATCCACATATCATGTTCTCACTCTTTGTGACAATGACAGTTGAAGAATGTCAATCCTACCTATTGGTTCTGACTACTTATATGAAGGAAAGTGACCTTCTTGAGACCATAAAATGAAACTCTGAAGTTTCCAAGAGTCATAGAAACATCCTAGCATAAAGCAGTTTTGAGCAAAAATAAAATAAAATAAAATCAATCATTAAAATGTATGCCACTGAAAACAGGAAGATCACTACAAATCTGATCTACATAGTGAGACCCTGTAGACCCTGTACTAAATAGATTTAAAAACATATATGCCACTGTAGAGAATTTACAAGATAAAAAAACAAAAAACAAAGGGAAGCAGAAAATCGCAGTCCTTCCTTCCACCAGGGTGGATTACTGTTCACACCTGGCACTGTTTCCCTCGCATCTTCTGTGTCCTCTCTTCTGAACAGGCCTGGTGCAGCAGATGTACGTTTGTGTTCTGATTTACATTTACCGATGTTTACTCATCTTACCCAAGTACTTTCTGTAGCTGCAGAGATGTCAAGGATCTGTGTCTTGCCCCAGTGAAAGGTGTTATCCTAAGTGTTCCGATCCTTTGTGTCTTCCCAGGTCACCCTCTGTCTGCGGCTCGCTGGGAAGGCTATGATGGGAATGCATGGGAGAACTTGGAGGTTCTGTGTAACCCTCTGCTTCTACCTCGAAGACCCTCCTATAGGAACGCTGTCTCCCACTGTGGTGGGCTCCAAGGGGCAAATGGACAAGCACAGCGCAGGGGGCCCGCGACGCACGCTTCCTGCAGTCTAGTCAGGAAGCCCTTCTGCAGGGCCTGGGCTCTGGGATGCGGCGTGCTGGACGCATGGCCTTGCCCTGAGTGACGATGGTCCGTCGTGGGCTGCTGGGGTGGATTTCCCGGGTGGTGGTCCTGCTTGTGCTGCTCTGCTGCGCCGTCTCCGTCCTCTACATGCTGGCCTGCACCCCCAAAGGCGACGAGGAGCAGCTGGGACTGCCCAGGGCCAACGGCCCCACCGGGAAAGAGGGCTACCAGGCCGCGCTGCAGGAGCGCGAGGAGCAGCACCGCAACTACGTCAGCAGTCTCAAGCGGCAGATCGCGCAGCTCAAGGAGGAGCTGCAGGGGCGTAGCGAGCAGCTGCGGGGCGCTCAGGACCAGGCCAGTGAGGCGGCAGGCCGGGGTCCCGCGCCCAAGGCCCAAGCGCAGGCTGACCTGCTGGCTTTCCTGCGCGCCCAGGTGGACAAGGCGGAGGTGCACACAGGGGTCAAGCTGGCCACCGAGTACGCCGCGGTGCCCTTCGACAGCTTCACCCTGCAGAAAGTGTACCAGCTGGAGACCGGCCTGACGCGTCATCCTGAGGAGAAGCCGGTGAGGAAAGACAAGCGCGACGAGTTGGTGGAAGCCATCGAGTTGGCTTTGGAGAGCTTGAACAACCCCTCAGAGGGCAGCCCAAACCAGCGTCCCTACACGGCCTCGGACTTCATAGAAGGTTGGCACCTGCGGGGGCTGGAGGGGTGGGGGACTCAGAGATACGCCACCCAGGTACCCTCAGTGCTCAGGTGGGTTTCAGCTATACGCAACAATCAGATGGCTCTGACATGTCTCGGTGACCTTTTATGTGAATTCATGCCCAAGGCATGGATTTTTATGTTTCAGGAACATCTGTTTCCTCTTACTTTCTCGTGGAAACCACAGTCTTTGAGGACAGGATTCCACTGCTCTTTGGCAGGAGGTAGCCCCGCTTGCTTCATTTTTAAAGAATAAAACAAAACATAACCCTCAAACTTGGAAACCCAAGTAGACTACAAGAGGCAGTTTTCATTATACCCCTTCTCACAGGTGCTTCTAGAACTTGGGCCTCAGTCTCAGGACCAGAAAGAAGCAAGGAGTAGGGTGCTCCGTGTACAGGGCCCTGCAGGAGCAACTTTACACTTACTGATTTTCTTTCCTCAGAAGGATGTCAGAGAAGGTGAAGAGAGGGTGATACAGATTTAATAAATACCTGAAGGTACTCGCATGTGTAGCAAGCAGTAGAGCCAAAATTCAAGCCCCACAAGGCTGAACCCAGAACACCTGTCCTGACTATCGCGGGGCACGGCACAAAAGGACGGCACATGACACTGAGACACACAGGCTGGCTTTTTGCCTGGGCACAAAGCATCCTTCTATTAATTTGTGTTCTCCTTTTAGAGTTTAATAACTGTGTCATTTCTTGGAAGGCTTTCTTAGTGTCTTTTTATTAGTTAACACATTACTGTTGCTTCAAAAATCAGCCCATGAAGAAGCGATGCCTTCAGGAGCCTCTGGTTCTCTCCCCCACCATTTCTGGATAAAACTTCCCTTCAAGGTGCATGGGCTGTAATTAGGCACAGTGGCCCAATTCCCTTTCCTGTTAGGAAACCAGCTTTGAGCCCACAGGCAAGCCAGAAACTTGTTAGGAAGAGTGAAAGCTCTGCTGCTGCTATTTATGCCTGTTCTCTTTGGGCATTTTCCTGCCTTAAGACTTTGCCTACTTTATATGTGAACCATAAGTTCATGCAGTTTTAATGCAGCATCATTTTATAATATACTTAGACTTGGGTAAAGAAATCCTTTGCAAGATCAAGCTTTAGGTGTGAGGGTTTTTTTTTTTCTATTTTACTTTTTTATGATCCATATGAAATATCCAGACCTTTCAGCTGCTGACCAGTGTAATAACAATCACATGGTGAGCACACGGAATGAGTTCAAAATACAATGAAGAGGCAGAAGCACTTTTTATAGTGCTTTGCAGTTCATGGAGCATTTGCACATGTGTTATGTTACTAGCTGGTCCCCAAGAAAAACCATTAAGCATCATTTTAGAAAAATTGTGATTGCCTCGCTCCCTGGAGTATAGAGCTGCCCACATGCAAAGCAATTTCAAAAGAGCTTAATTACAAATCAATGCCTACAGTTTGCAATGTTAGCCCTGGTGATTTTCAGTCTGCTTTCACTTGTGAAATCTCTCCTGTGCTTTTCTGCATATAGGGTAGGTAAGACCTGTCTTTCTCCAGCAGCAGGGACACCAGCCTTTTGTCACCCAGTCTCTTTGCTCTGAGATCTGGTGTCCTCTTAGAGGTGCCGCCATCAAAGCTGCCCGATCTTGCTTTCATAGCTGATATTGGAAGATAGTTTAATCCACATATATATTCCAAATTCATGAAAGTCTAGTCATTTGTTTTCATATGATAAATAAAAACAAAACACTACAAATATATTTTTGAAGATTTGATAATTATAAGCAACAGAGGTTATTTAATTTTTAAGGTTTTTTACTTTATTGAGTAACAAATATCCATGAGACACTTTTCAAGCTGATTAATAGGAAATTTTCAAAAATTAATACTTTGCACATTGTTATCTTCTCAGCGGTCATCCACGGCACAAGAAGCAGCCAGGACATCCCATCCAAACACTACTACTACAAATCCTTCCTCTCACTGA
>NDGN011424449.1:0-10979 GCA_002564285.1 Tympanoctomys barrerae
AAAGAAAGAAAGAAAGAAAGAAAGAAAGAAAGAAAGAAAGAAAGAAAGAAAAAAGAAATATTTTGGTGCTGCTGCTTTGTCCTCTTAAGTACCTATGCACTGCTCATAAGTGGTACTTTGTGGCCCCCAAGGATATAACGGGGACAGGAATTATTGGGATTTGTATTAGCTCACATTAGCAGGCTGTGGCCTTTTCTGTCCACAAATCTCACCTCTGCCCTAGTCTTTACAGAATTAGTGAGGTCAGGGTTTTATCTATCTCCATATGTTATAATGGGTTAGATGGAGAGGAAATACCCTTGTTCTGCGAGAATTCCTAGGCTGGTTGCTGCTGAATGGGTGAGAAGGAGGATCTTTTGGTGTAATTAACTGCTTGCTGACACATGTAGGAGAAAGAATAGTAGGATATTGTACATAGTAAGTGTCTTGTGATAAGTTGATACTACTATGTAATAGCGGAATATCATAAACATAAATACAATGTATAGAAGGGAAGATAAGGGGACCAGTGTTCATGCATACTCTACCATGTTTTAAATAATGTGTAAAGGGGCTATATAAATTCTTTCACTGAAATTTCTAATGCTGAACAGGAGTTATATTCACACATTCTAAAGTGAAACACTCAGAAATATTAAGTGATGTGACCATGGTCACATGGTTTTGGAAAATTTGGATACACATTCACACAAGATACATGCCTGTAATACTGAAAATTTTCCTCTTTACCATTCTTACAGTTAATAGGAACCACAATAGGCAAATTTCAGCTCAGCAAAAGAAAGTAATCTCACAGTAAGTGCTGTCTTGGTAAAGCCACGCTGGTATATGTAAGCACTTTCTTTCCAGGGAGCTCTTGCAATAGAGGCAGGACAATGTCTAAATATACTGCCAGGTTGCAAGGTATGTTGGAAAGGAACACTTTTGAGATCTCATGCAATTCTGAGTTATCTCATAGGTGGATGAGACCGGATCTGGGTATTGGGATTTCTCACGTTCTCTTCAGTTATATACTCCATTGCCTTTTTGTGGGATTCATGAGCTCAGAGTCACCATAGGACAGAGTAAAGGCTTTTAAATGTTTTTAACTATGATATCATCTTAAATGGGTTATGTGTGTCAAAGTAGCTTTTTGGGTTACGTGTGTGTCAAAGTAGCTTTATAAAGTCTTTCTGTATCTCTAAATTTCTATATACACTACCTTGATGTCTATATATATATATACATATATATATATATATATATATAGAGAGAGAGAGAGAGAGAGACTATATATATAGAGAGATGTATGTGTGCATGTATACTTTTGTCTGTGTATTTCCACACATATGAATTTTAATATGTATTTTTGTATGATCACATACACAAATCAAGAATGTACATTTGTATTTGTGCATGCTCAATGACATTGCTGTTGTATGAGTCTATGTGTGTGTCTTCATTTTTAACCTTTCCAAGCATGATCTAGAGCATCTTTGTCTCAGTGGTAATTTTTTCAATCAAGTAGACATTCTCAAGTCCACTGCTTTACCCTCTTTATGAAGATGGCCAGAATCATTGTGATTCTGCTACCAGGACCTTCATGAGCAGCAAGATTTGAGGAGTTTTTGGAAATTAGAAGTTATTTCCTCAATGAGAAAATCAGTTTTATGTTGGTGATGTGTTAGCGTTCTGCATGCCAGACACTTGTGCACAAGGGTAAGTAGACTGGACTCCAAACACAACTGAGAGTTGCCATCAAGACAGGCATGACAGGGATGGTGCTTAGGTCTGAGCCAAGTCTTGCCCTAAAACAGGGACACTGTGTCATCCACTTTTCTTGCAATACAAGTGTGGCCTCTACAGTAAGAACTGTCTGACCTGAGGGTCACAGTGGACTGTGAAACTAAAACTGTAACATTGACCACTGTGGTCTGTGAGTTAGAGGATGTGTTCCATTTTCTCACACTACATGAACTTCTTTGAATCTAGTGGTATTTAACATATCTAATATTATTTGGTACAGCTTCCATCTTAGAGTTTGCACCTAGCCTTCAACACCATGAGGTAAACCATCAAATGTAACTGCTCTGGTTGTTTTTTTTTTTTCCTCCCTGCAGAAGTTCACACATTTGTTCCAATTTCTATATTTACTCTACTAAGTTAAAATGTAACAGTGCTCAGGAAAATTATATGAGTAAGTAACATGAATAATATCATTGTACAAAATTTTCATTTGTGTAGATTTGCTTAACAGATTCAGGCTAATCTGATTAACTTGGGTAATGGAAGGCCAAAAAGTTCAGCAGATTAAAACACTTACAAGAAGGGGCAGAGGCTGGGGGTTTGATCCCTAGTCCTGCTGTGCCAGCCCCACCCCCGGGGTGTGCTGAGATGGCCATTGAGACTGGGCATGGTGGCATGTGCCTGTAATCCCAGCACTTGGGAGACTGTAAACAAGAGAAACACTAAGAGTCTGATCTAGTAGTGAGACCCTAAACATCCTGTAGACCCTTCCTTAAAATACAGAAGAAGAAAAAAAAAAACCTTGGCAAAGAAACAAGGTTTCAGATCAACTTTATGAGGCTGTAAGTATGTGGAGGTGTGGAGGATCTTCACCCTCCCCAGTTTTGCTCCTCCAACACCAGGCGCTTAGTGGATGCTGTATATGGGTTTTCTGATCCATAGAAAATAAATGCTTTCAGTCCTATTGTGAACTGTTGAGTTACTCAGTGGTAGCTACTACTTGAGGAGGCAACAAAGTTCTTAGAGCAGAGGCTCTGCTACTATTGTTCAAGGAGGCCTGAAGCTGTTGGGTGAGAAGCCTATTCTGTTGACCCTCAGCTCATGACATCTGTTGAGTTAGATGTTAGGGCTTCACTTGCATAGCTATGAGATGAAACTGAGAGCTCTGGGGAGAGATCCTGCCAGCTTATTCTTGAAGGTTATGTTCTGGAACCAGTAAATACTGGCTTCTTAGAATCCTTCTCAGGCAAAGTGAGAGATAGAAAGAAGAACTAATTGGATAAAAGTCTCTGGTAGCTCTCTGGAAAAGTTCCAATAGGATAAATATGGGCACAGGGAGAACTGTGAAGTAGACATGGGAGTCACTAGCTCAGGGGAAAGTCATTTGAAAGGCAAGGACTAGGCTGGGCGATCTTGTAAACAGTTGTGTGCAGCCCATGTCCTGCAGGCTGCATGTAGCTCAGACAGCAGCAACAAAATACCATATGTGATTAGCAGAAATATGTTTTATGAGAGGATTGCACAGTGCTCAGCACAGTCTGTGTAAGTGAGAATGGAACTGTGATGGTGTGGGGACAGTGTAGAGATAACTCTTTCCCTGAGCCCAACACACACAGTCCATTTGTGAACAACTATTTACAAATATGAAAAACAAGAGCATAAAATTATATAAATCTTTTTGATACACTTCTTGAGTATTCACTAAGAATAGTAGGCACTTTCATTGAACCATCTAGGAATGCTTCAGTGTCATGAAACAAACCCAAGCTTTATTCTCTTGTTGCCCCCTTTAGAAAAATTACAATAAAAGCATCCAAAAGTTTTTGTATTTATATATGCTAATTCTGTATGTATTTTTAAATGAGATCCAAGACCATTACACTTTCCTCATTGTAAACCAAAATGGAAACCAAAAGTTTGGACCCAACTGTTCTAAATGGTCCAAGCTGTCAATCAACTTTAGAAAAGTCCATGGATTTAGAAGACAGGTTTTGCATGGGAGTAAATAAGCAGCCTCTCAGCTTTCTAGCTTCCAACATTTTGGTTTGTCTAATCAGATCAAATGTGTGTGCTGTGCCTGGGTTTCTTTTTGTCCTCACTCTATGGTAATAAAAATTTAAAATGTGGTTCTGCTTCACACAATATTTTGTTAGTTGTTTCTGTTGTTTAATTATATTTAGCTATGAAGTTGTATTGTTTTCTACCTTCATTTTAAAAGGCTGATTTATTTTTGCCCTGGTAGGTATCATATGGTCATATTCCAATTCTGTGATTTCCTTTTTGCTTTATTTCTCTTTGTTCACTTCATCCTAGTTATATAATTCTCTTAGGAATAATGTTTATATTCTTGTCTCCTTCTTCTGAGGATAAGCAAATAAAATAGGTTTGCTATCTTACTGTGTACTTTTATTTTTACCTTATTCTTTGTGTTTCCAATAGGCATGCAAAAGATTTGGATAGATATTTGTTAACATGTAATGTATATTAAGTACATTGTTTTTCTGGAAAATCTTTTTTCAGCGTGCCTCACTTCTTTTTCTCTCATTGCTGGCACAAAATATGTGACACTCAAGATTAAGGAAGGAAAAGCTTATTTAGCTTACAGTTTGTGGAGGATCCATTTGGTACCTGGTTCCAACGCCACAGGGAAGCAGTGCATGGTGGCAGCAGAACAGCAAGAGCAAAAGGTGGAGTAGCAACAACAATGGCAGCAGAGAGCAATTCTGTCTCCCTTAGGTTGCATTTAGACTATCCATCCAGGCTTGGTGTAGCACTCACACTTATAATCCCAGCAGCACACACATCCATTATCCCTGTGCATCATGAATTAATCACAAACACTAGAATTCTACTGCATGACTTACATAAGGCTTTAGGGGGACAGCTAGACACAAACCATAACACAATATTTCAAGGTGAATTGTTTTCTTTATATTTTAATGACTTTCTTTTGGGAATATTTGAGTGGCTGCAAATATCCATCTAGTGATTTTAGCCTCATTTTCTCTAGGGCTCCCAAGCACCATGCCTTATATTTATATAAACTATATTACATGAATATACCTTGGCTAAGTTTTCCCAGTTTTTTATTATTCAAACTGATCCTAATTTCTGATAATACTGAAAAATGTTGAAGTAATTATTTTTGTTCTGAAAAGTCAGTGTATGTTGTTTGTGGTTATGTCTGTCTGTATGTGTGCGTGCGTGCATGCGTGTGTGTGTGTGTGTGTGTGTGTGTGTGTGTGTGCATGTGTATGCATGTGTGTTTCTATTTACAGGATGTTCTCCCAGTGTGGCATTGTTGTACTGTGTTTTTGTCCAGTTTCATAAATGTAGCACTAGGGGAATATGTTGGGAATGTGGAAGGTTTCACACACTTGGAGTAAGGGATTTGAGGGAAATCTCTTATTTGCTTCTCCAGTGCACTATAAACCTAAAATTGCTCTTTAAAAAGTTGAACACTTTGAGATAAGCCTAGAAATACTTTTCAAAACAAACAAACTAGTCAAGCCATTTAGAACATTTGGAATAACTGCAAATCACAAAGTAAGAATAAACTTAAATAATTATGTCACTAACTGTATTAAAAATTGGTATTCTATATGCCCCAGTAAAACATCTAAGAAAATTAGAGTAGGGTTAAAAGAAAAACATAAACACATATTGTGTGTAATACATTTAAAAAGTAAATAGCAGAATGAAAATAGAACTATATACAAATCAAAAGAAATACTATATGTGAACAAATTATAGAAAATACTTATTTTAAGAAAATAATATTTTGAAGGACATGTATAGTAAGTCCATCTGTTATCAGTTTAATTCTTCAGGAAGGTATTATAATTTTAAATGCTTTTATTGAGTATAATTGAATATGTACAAATATACATATGTACATATATGTTTATGTTGCACAGCATTAGATTTTAATAGAGTTCTACACTGTGAATGATTACTACAAATAAGATAAGTAATATATCAATCAGATCATACACACCAATTTTAAATTTCATTTGCTTAGAAGTATTTAATAACACAAGTCAAAATTACATTTAAACATAAGAAAAATGTGCTCAGCAGCTCACCTTATTATCAGATATTAAAACAGTTAGTGAATACCATTCTTAAAAATTTAAAATCTGTATACATTAATGCATTTTTGAAAATAAAAAGATTGACAATGGTCACATAAAGTATTTGGTAACCTGATATTTTGCATAATTCAGTATACTGGGCACACTGCTATCTCAATAAATTAATGGCCACCTCATACTGTCTTAATGACAGAGCTAATAACTTCTTTTTCATCCTGCCATATTTCTTTCAGTACAACCTGCTCTTTTTTTTCCTTTCTGTGATGAAATAATTGTCTCCCTTTCACTTTCATGTCATGTTTTAGATTCAACACATTAGAAAATGCATAAAATATGAAAACTGGCCTAATTTTCACTTAAAGTGATAATCTGAAGCTCCATCCATTTTTTGAAGATGATATAATTTCATCCTTTTTTGGATAAATAATATTCTATTTTATATATACACAATAATGTATTAATATATTCAATGGACGATTGGCATCCAGGCTGGTTACTATCTTTTCGTTTGTGTGCTGGTGATTGAAGCCAAGGCCTTTCATATGCAAGGCAAATATTCTACCACTGGGCTACACTTCTGGCCAATTTTCTGTACCTTGGCTATTTTGATTCATTTTGTAATAAGCATAGGTGTTTGGGGATCTCTGGAGTATTCTAATTTTAATACTGTAGGATATATGCCAAGGAATGTTATACCAGGATTACATGGAAATTCTGTTTTTAATTCTTTTTATAGTAAGGAGAAAACCATATAGCATTAAAACATAGCTTCAAGACAGAATAATAAAGTAACAATAATTAATTTGTTGTGTATTATTATATTCACCATAGCGAGAATAGTTACAACATATGTGATAGGCATGAAATACTGTTTGAAATATTAGAAGAAATCCTTCTTTTCAATGAACTAAGATAAATTGGCTATATAAGAATCTCAATCACATATTAATATATATTATTTTTCTTCCTTTCCACTTTCCTCATCAGAGTTTCTCTTCTCTTTTGAAGAGTTTCATTCTAATCACAATATGTATTGTATATTTTGCATCTCATTTACTTGTCTATTTTCTCAGGCTAGTGAAAGGATACATGTTTACACATATGGGTCTGATTTGTTTCTCATAGGAATAAGGTCTCAAGTTGCAAATATTTACCTACAAAAGATTCAAGTCCATTTTTCTGTATGGCTGAGTGGTAGTCCATTGTATAAAAATAACATTTTTTTTTTTACATATTCCCAATTTGATGAGCATTTGGCATGTTCTCAGGATTTAACTAATGAGAATTAGACTGAAAATGCAATTCTGGGCAGCAAAGGCAAAGAACATGCCATCATAACCACTGACTTGAAATTATACTACAAACCTACTGTGATGAAATCAGCACATTAATGATGTTAATGACAATAAAGTAGATCAAGGGACCAGTGGAACAGATTAAAAGATGCAAGTGCAACTACAAACACTCAGCTATATTATTTTTTCAAAGAGGCCTCTTTAAAAATGATGCTGGATAAACTGACTTTCTATATGCCGAGGAATGAAAATAGGTCCATCTCTAACACCATGAACTAAACTGAAGTGAAAATAGGTCAAAGATCTAAATATTAAAATGAAACACTAAATCTACTGGAAGAGAATGTAGGTAGAAACCTTGAAGACATAGGTGTAGGTGAGAGTTCATGAACAAAACCCAGGCTACGAGAAAAATAATTCAAAGAATCAACAACTGGGATCTCATCTTATTAAAAAGCTCTTACACAGCAAAAGATATCACCAACAGAGTAAAAGTGAAAAAAATTATTCCTTGTCCCTCATACATAGGACTTCTACCTAGAATACATAAAGAATTCAAAGAAATCAGATCCCCAAATTCATAGAACCTTCAAACAATGGCATCTGAGATGAAAACACACTTCTCAAATGAAATAAAAATTGAAAATAAATGCATGACTCAATGTTTACCACGATTGTCATTCAAGAAATACTGTTTAAAACAACACTGATATTACATGTTAACCCATGAAGAATGACTGCTATAAAAAAAATCAACCAATAACAAATGCTGGAGGGGTTGTGGGGAAAAAACGAACCCTTCTCCACTGTTACCCAGAGTGTATAGATTAGTGCAATCACTGTGGAAATCTGTGTGGAGATCCCTCAAAAACCCTAAGATTAGAGGATCCATTCAACCCAACTATTGCCCTTCTGAGCATCTGTAGCAGTTGATCAATTGTGTCAACTTGAGAAGTAAAAAGTTTAACTAAATTGGCTCAGCAGTTCCATACCCTAGGGTGTGGAGGTCCCAAACTGGAGTGACTCTTCACTTAAAGGATATAAAAGGGAATTTTTAAAAGATGGGATGTTTTCTTCCTCTGAGGATCTCTAATCTTTGCAATCAGATTGGAAATTGTCTTCTGGCTTTTAGTGCAGAGTCTTTGGCCTCTGCCTTTGATCCTTCAGCCTTCTGGTATAGACACATCAACCTTCCTTCACAGACCCATTGGCCACCTGACACAGAACACCTCAGTGAGCTCCAGACCTTATACTGGATCTTTCAGTCTCCTTTGTGCAGATGCCTCTTCGTGCTTCCTCATCTGACTCAGTGGCTAACCATTGTAAGCCAATCTTATAATTTCTTATACATTTGTATGTTTTGTGTTATATCTGTTCCTCTAGTAAACTCCTCACTGATATGGAAAAGCACATACCACAGCGATATATTGTACCCATATGTATAGTGACATAATTTTTAATAGCTAAATCTTGGAAACAAATCAAATGCCCATCAGCAGGAATAGATTAAAAGGATGTGATATTTTTATGCAATGCAGTACTACTTAGCTATAAAGCAAAATAAACTCAATGCTTTTATAAGGAAAGAAAATCAGACGATACTTACAAGTGAAGTAAATCAGAATTATGTGTAAATGTATTTTTTCCTATTGTGTGAAATTTTAATGGTAGAGAAGATATAAATGAATCATAGGCATTGTGAAATGGAAAGAAATTGTTCAAAACATAAGTGGAACAAGTATGGGTAAGAGAGGACAGGTCAGTAAGAAAAAGAGAAAAAAATGCAAGTCATTTGTCCTATTAGTGTCTCTTATATCCTTAAATTGGAAGGTTCGTGCATAAAAAGATATACACACTCAGGTCCCTTTCTTTCCCTTTCTCAAACAGAAGTTTCCTTTTCATCAATAAAAAATATGCTCTTAAACACTGTTATTCCTAAAATTCATTCTGCAGTTTTAGAAACATGAACTCACCCCACATCTTTCAGGTTAGGACTTACATTTCCCTATATCATGTGGAGGGCATCCTCTGATACCATTTGATGGAGATAAGTGTTTGTTATTGTGCATAGAATCTGGATTAGGACTTATTTAGGTAGCAAACTTCATGCTTCATATTTTGATATGTACTTGCTAAGTTTATAATTTTTAAACTTTATCTCATATGGTTCTGTGAAAATGTGATAAATTTAAAACATAGGAATGTGATAAGGTTATGACATTTCTTTTTTGTAAATAATTTTATGGAGAAACAAAGAGCAGTGAGACAATTTCACAACCAATTACTAGCACATTTTAAATAATTAATGCATTGCATATTGTTGTCCTGGTGGTTATTCATTGTACAAGATGCAGACATGATATCTGTCTCAAACACTATTAGAGCAAACCTCTCTATTCATTGAATTAGGAGAATGGAGCTCTATATCTGTCCTAACTATTTTGAATATACAGATACAAAATGGTCATTCATTTGTATCCTCCTTTTTTGGTTACTTTTGTCAGAGAAGGGCATTCCATTGTCATTTAAGTACTGTAGGTGCATGAATTCAGCAGAATATCCCAATATAATCCAGTAGTCCATAATACTAGTGGGTTTTCCATAAGACTGGCAATGTCCAAAGTTGTTGAATTGAGCCTTTTACAGTTCAGCATATTAATAAGGCTTCACTTTTTATACCTTTGTTTTATATTTTTCTGCTGAATGGATAAGACAAAGATAAAGCAAGACCTATATAACAAAATATTTAGCCTTTGTATCAGGTAAGGTCAGTCAAATCCTCTCAGGTTTATCCTGAAAGCCTGTACTGCAGTCTGTAGATCCTTTGTCTATGTCAGCCATGTGGATAAGTCACAGACATTGCTTGCTCAATTTGCATTATGTGAAAGCCTGAGAGAATGTTTCTTCTCCATGTTACTCTCCTTAGGCATACTCTATGTCATCAGTCATATTTCTCTGTGGCCCCATAATCTCTTTGATCAGAAAATATGGCACCCACCTGAGTTACAGGATGTTATAGGACAGGTTCTCCTATATCCTGAGTCATCACTGACCTTGAAAAGCTAGGGCCAAAATGTTGGTTGTCTTGCAGCCTTTCTTTTTCTCTAATTTTTGGTCTGCAAACTTAGGTTGTTAACCCTCTGGAAGAGAGTCTTATTATTATTACCCTACAACATAGGTAGTTAAACTTAACCTCACTCTGTGTCTTGGTATCAAGCATCTTAGACATAATATGGGACAGATATTTTCCATCAAACATTGATATGTTAAACTTTGAGTTTCTCTAGAATATGAAGAAAAAAATTTAAAAGATAAAAAAGTTAAAATAACAATAAGCATTTGCATATTTTTACACAAAAATTTAGACATCTAACCATAAACAGCCTTGTAGCAGGACAGTTCTGTGACATTTTTTTTGTCTCTTGTTTTCATTTATTGCACTTTTTAAAAACAAACATTTACTTGAGAGACAGTATGGCAGTAATTGGTGTGTCATGACAAGCAGTATGTATTTAGAAGACCATGACAGGCATTCCAAGCATGACCCTACTATTACACATTGCTTTCTTGTGTGCATTTGCTTAGTTCACAGGTATCAGCATATATAGTTAGTTAGGGTAAGAATCCTACTAATTAATTGCTAGTTTCAGAAACGTGCTGAACATTCTCAGGACCATTGCCTTACCCATCTTGCGCATATAAATATGTGGCTTTGTCTTTGTCATTTTCCCAGCTTTTCTCCTTGCCCTCTCTTCATTGTCTAATCCTCGAGTTCTCACTTTCCTCTTAATTGTATTATGTGTTTCTATTTTTATTTCTTCCTTTGAGTTCTTATACTAGGGAGACTATATGATATTTACACATG
>NDGN011424464.1:0-12748 GCA_002564285.1 Tympanoctomys barrerae
GGAGAAGGAGAAGGACAAGGAGGAGGAGGAGGAGGACAAGGAGGAGGAGGAGGAGAAGGAGGACAAGGAGGAAGAGGAAGAGGAGGACAAGGAGGAGGAGGATGAGGACAAGGAGGAGGACAAGGAGGAGGAGGATGAGGAGGAGGAGGAGGAGGAGAAGGAGGATGACAAGGAGGAGGACAAGGAGGAGGAGGACAAGGAGGAGGAAGAGGAGGAGGAGGACGAGGACGAGGAGGAGGAGGAGGATGAGGAGGAGAAGGAGGAGGACAAGGAGGAGGACAAGGAGGAGGAGGTGGATGAAGAGGAGAAGGAGGAGGACAAGGAGGAGGAGGAGGATGAGGAGGAGGAAGAGGAGGAGGAGGAATACGGAGGGCTGATAAGGCCAAAACTATAAAATACCCAGAAGACTCTGATCTCAAGCACCTGAATACATAGAGCATCACATGCTCCTGAATAGAAAGATTCAAAATTATAAGGATATTTATTCAACCTTAATTTATAAAACTAATACAGTTCTGATCTAAACCTCTGTGGCAATTTTTTTGGGGAGGGTTACAAATAGCAACATTTTTAAATTTTATGGGAGATTAAACTTTTAAAGGAAATAACACACAGAATAACTCCATCGCCTGATAGAAAAAAAAAACCTACTAAAAAGATAAAAATTCAAATAATGTAGCACTGGCATTGAAGTATTTACACAATGATGGCTTTTTAAAAAATCAAAGTGCAGGGCTGGCGAGATAGCTCAGCAGTCTAAAGCACCTGCTTAGGCAAGCTTAGGCAGGTGCAGGGGACTGCATTTCAATCCCCAGCACCACATGTCACACCAGCCCTGCCCTCAGGGTGGGCTGAACTGCTCCCCTCACCAAAAAAAAAAAAAAAAATCAAAGTGCTTACTATAGATTATTTAATAGATACAGCCAGGGCAATCAATTAATTATTTTGAAAGATATTAAGTTACACCAATATTTTATATATCACATGTCAAAGCCTAATCCCCATGAGTTAAAGTTCAGAGTAAAACAAGAAATCCTAAAGATTATTAGAAGAAAATATTTAAGAAAAATAGATAATTTCCCAATGTTGGCAAAGATGTGGGCTGGGAAGGGGAACCGGCACTGATTTTCCAAAAGCAGACCTGACGGTAGGAATTAAATGTCTTCCATGTGCCTGTCTTCTGGCCCAGAAATCTCACTCCCCTACACATGTCCTAATGGGACACTTAGAGAGGTGTCATTTGATCTGCTGCAGTTGTGCTTATCATACTAAATAACTAGAAACAAACCACAGACATCCGAGGCCCTTTCCACACGCAGTATGGTGGGGTCTGAACTCCTTCCCTGGTTAATACCTGGAAATGGCTAGCAGCCTCCAAGGACAGTTGTGCCCCTTGGTGACCAGAAGCCCTGGACACCTGCTGCCTCCCCAGTGCCCTGCTAGGCCCTGCCAGCCCCTCTCCACACTCAGGCCGCAGTGCCGCAGCAGGGCCGGCCACGTGCACACAGCCCCTTCTCTCGCCACATGTTGGGTCGGCAGGAGGTCAGGTCCTGCACCATCTCCCCCCCGGAAGCCACCCAGGCCCCTGACCATACCGTGGTGTCGTCTCACAATACCATAGCTCAGTCACAGTGCATCCAGGCTTTCCCATACAGCGCTTGTAGTCTAACAACTCTTCCCAAGGGTGGGTGAGCTCTGAATTTGAGCCATGTGCCAGGAAACCTCGGGTCCTTCTGGTACAGCTTGAGTCTTCATGATCAGAAGTTTCTGGGGCATAAGTGTTTCAGGATTGAGGGTTTGGGGACTTTCGGAATATTCTCACATGAGGTATGTAATGAGGCACTGTTAGCAGGAAAGCCAAATTTCATTTGCTTCGCATGCATCCTATAGACAGCCAGAAGGTAACTTGGTACAGTACTTTTAGTGCACTGGCATCCTGCCACGTGAGGTCAGGTGTGGAAATTTCCTCAAATGGTTTTACATGAGTGCCTACAATGTTCAGAGTTTGGAATATTTTGAACTTCCTATTTTTAGATTAGGGACACTGCCCGGACCACAAGCCATAGAATCACTGTCCCCACTTGCTAGCTCCAAAATCTTGAGCAACTCCTTATTCTTTCCACACCTTGGCTTCTTCTGCTCTAACATAAAGATAATTAATAGTTAATCTCCCCTCCTCTCAGGGATGCTGGGAGGATAAACAGGCTAACCATGCAGAACAGGGCCCCGCAGCGGATGTCCAGTTATTAGTATTGTGAGAAAGACATTCCCACAGCACAACCTATTTCATTTGTGGCAAATACAATTTGGAGAAGGTAAAAGAGCAGAGAGGAAAAATACAAAGTGTGCCAGTCTGTCTGAGCCAGGGCTTCTCAGTGAGAGGGAAAGCGAGGGCAAAGCAATGGCAGGAGGGTGCAGAGTCACAGCGAAGCCTCAGGGAACAGCCTCCTACACAGCAGCCGTATCTGCTGTGAACACGTCCCACAGCAGAGCTGACGAGCTCAGAACTGCAGCTCCCTTGGCCCAGCTGCATAAGCTAGAATTTTTGTTTTCCTAATTAAAAAAAAAAAAAAGTTTCTTGAACATCCGCTCCCTATGTAAATTCCAAGCTCAGGCCCTGGTGAGCCACAGAGGCAGTGTTTATCTTTTGCAGGCTCTTTGGCAGCTGCTCTCATCCTGTCATCCACTGTCAACAAGGACGAGGCCCCAAACCACAGAAGACAGTGGTAATAAAGGGTGAACGGGAGGCCGAAATGTGTTGTGGTTTTGTTTGGAAACTGAGAGAATGAAGAGTCAGGAGTGCAGGAAACTATAAACTTCACACCAGACAGCCCGGGGTGGGCCAGAAACTGCCCAGCAGTGTGCATCACAAGGGAAGATGGTGCAGAAGGCTCTGGGGGACGGTGGGGGGCAGGGAGGAGGCCTGTGAGGATCGAGAACAGGTGTTGCCCACTGGGCCTCCATGCTGGGCAGACGCGACGAACCGCAGGAGTGAGGAACAACTTGGCTTTGCTCTCTGAGGACAGTGACAGAGCCACCCCAGCGAAAGTGCCTGGGCTGGGATGGAGACACAGTGCAGGCTTGGAGCGAAAGTAGGGCCAAGCCCGCTGCAACTCACATGACATCACCCTTTTCTAATTCAATGATAGGAATGGGACCTTTTGACCTTGGAAAGGTCCCTAGGGACAAATGGAGCTGGTAGTTCGCAAATTTTGCTGAGCCCTACCCCTCTAAGTAACCTGGGGTGCTTGTTGAAGTGCAGGTGACTGAAATTGAGCAGGACAGAACAGAAGTAGAATAGAGATTACCAGAGTCTAGGGGAGGAGAGAAAGGGAATGACACTTGCGGGGTGCAGTTTGGGGATAATGAAAAGCGTCTGGGGATGGACTGAGGAATGCGAATACTTAATGCCTTGAACCGGAGAAGTGAAAGTGGTTAAAATGATCAGCTTCATGTTACAACTGTCTCACCACAATAAAAACAATCTATCTGGCTGAGCCCCGCAAAAAAGCTCTCAGTCCCCAATCTCAGACTGTCTGTCCCAAAACAGTGTAAAAGGCACCCTAGGTGTTGTAACAGAAGTAATTTGAGCACTGCAGTTTAAACAATATATTTTTGTCCTATATAAAAAAAGCCTCCTTTCCTTTGAGCAATAGGAACTGGCTGCGACATGACCTCTGTGACTGACCAGAGGTGAAGATGGGCAGCGCCGCTGGTGGCACACACAAGTGGGGCCTGAGGTGACAATGCCAGGTACTGAGTCATGGCTGCATGGGTGTCATTATATGCTGTTTTCTCCTCTTTTCTATAGATTTTTTTCATTTTTTAATAAAAAGATTTTTTTAAAAGTCAGTGGGTGTGGTGGTGGCAGTGGGAGGTGCACTTCTAACCAGAAGGAGGAGAGGGACAAAGGCAAGAGAGATGAGAACCGCCCACATGTCCAAAGCGGGAGCCCGCACAGACCAAGGCCAGCACCCAAGGGGCAGCCAGGACGGGGATGGCTGAGGCCTCGTGGTGTCCTTTTGCCTTTTGGACAAACACGAATCTTTGGGTCATGTGGAAACATTTGAACACTCAAAATGTCACAAAAACAAATAAGATCTGTGCTTTTGCCAGTGATTCTGGTGCATGAGTAGACGTGGGTTTAACAGGAGAAGGTGAGGAGCAAATCAGAGAGCTGTGTAGGTGTTGAATGCCACACAGGTGTCTGAATGTCCTGCAGGTGTCTGGGTGCCCTGAAGGTGCCTGGATGCTGCACAGGTGTCTGGGTGTCCTGCAAGTGTCTGTGTGCCCTGCAGGTGTCTGGGTGTCCTGAAGGTGTCTGGGTGTCCTGCAGGTGACTGGGTGTCCTGCAGGTGTCTGGGTGCTGTGCAGGTCTCTGGATTCTGCACAGGTATCCAGGTGACCTGCAGGTATCCGGGTGCTGTGCAAGTGTTGGGGTGCCCTGCAGGAATCTGAGTGCCCTGTAGGTACCTGGATGCTACACAGGTATCTGGGTACCCTGGAGGTGTCAGGGTGCCTTGCAGGTGTTGGAGTGCCCTGCAGGTGTCTGGGTGTCCTGCAAGTGTCTGCGTGCCCTGCAGGTATCTGGGTGCCCTGCAGGTGTCTGGGTGCCCTATAGGTGTCTGGGTGCCATGCAGGTGTCATCTGGATGCAGAATGTGGGCTGCAGTGTGAGTGGGGATGGATAGGGGGAGCTGGA
This sequence comes from Tympanoctomys barrerae, assembly GCA_002564285.1. NCBI lineage: Eukaryota > Metazoa > Chordata > Mammalia > Rodentia > Octodontidae > Tympanoctomys > Tympanoctomys barrerae. Next base: position 4,702 of record NDGN011424464.1, read on the forward strand.
ACCAGGGTGCTTTTAGCATGTGTGACCAGGGCAATGCAGAAGGTGAGTACAACTAAGGGATGAATAGAAAAGGTAGGAATGACTCTGGGCTCCAGGTTTGAAGAAGCAGACAAAAAGTGCTCTTGTTGACTGGGGAGATGGCTCAGTGGCATAAGCGCTTCTCTGGCAAGCATAAGGGCCCTAGTTCAATCCCCGGTTCCACCAAAAAAAACCCCAAAAAACAAAACAAAGATTAAAAAGTGATCTTGTTAACTATAGCAGACACACGGAAGGATTAGAAATTGTTACCTAACTTTGTTTTGGCAACAAAAATTCCTAATGAGTGTGACTCTTCACTCTAGACTGAGATCTGTATGATTTTCTTCATGTGACCACTACACATTCCTTCCTGTGTCTGGAATCCCTTAATTTCCATAGATTCCTGCCTCTATGTAATCTAGATGATCAGAGTGGGAGGTCCTAGCAGCATTTAGCCTAAAGCCATCCTTATATAATCCCACACTCTTCTCTCTTAGTGCCTCTTGGGTCCCTTCCCCTCCTTGCATCCTGCAGATGGCATGATTTTTTCTGTGGTCTTAGCCAGGCCCACAGAAAAGCCTGAGAGTGTCATAGTACAACAGCCTGACACCACACTATGAAAAGACAGTGCTCTCTGAAAGGGAAGCAATCCACACTCCTCTGGGCCTCTACGGTTTATCAGCAGTCTGGACCACAGTTAAAAGAGGCAGCAAATGAGCATGCGTCGTGACCAGAGCAACGAGGGTGGCAGGAGCTCTGCAGACATTGGCAGGTGAAAACAATGCTGGGCTCGGGGGACACAGAGTTGTCAGGACCCGTGACAGATTTTGTCAGATTTATGAAAATTTGACACCTGGGAAAAGGGGGTTGTTTTCTTTTTCTGTATTAGAAAAAAGAAATTAGGAAGAAGTATATTTTGGCTCAATGGGAGGGAAAATCTTGCAAATACGTCAAGTTGTTCAGCTCAAAAATAAGCTGTCTCTTCATGCAGAGAGCTCCATGGACTGCTGAAGGTGTGGGAGAAGAGATGCCCAAGTGACTACAAGGAAAGATCCCAGGGCTACTGAGGTGCGACAAAAGGGGCCCAGGGGACTGAGTGTTGGATCTGAGGTCCACCACCATCAACAGTGTCACCTTAGACAAGTCTCTTGTCCATGTGCATCTCATTCTTCCTATGTAGAGGAGGGGTAGGTTGGGCTTGATCTTTCAGGACAATGGGCCATGATCTGGCTAAGGTCTCCTGTCACACTCAGCCATGCTCCACTCCGCATGCTTTCTGTAGACAGCTTGTCAACACTCAGGGCTTAAGGCATCTGGTGTGGAATCCACTGTCCTGTTTAATTACCTGAGCCTGTCCTTTGTGCTGTTGCTCTGGACCTCCAGCTAGGAAGCCTAGGAACCACAAGATACATTTGGCTCCTCTTTGTCTTTCAGGCCCTAAGGCTCTGTCTCCTGAGTGCTTTGATTTGCTTTTGATTCTTCCTTTCCACAGACACCATTACAACTCAGATGCACCACACCACACACGGCCAGCAGGCCTTGATGTCCTAACAGGGAGAGATGTAGACCAACTCACCCCATTTACAAACGAGAAAGGGACACGGAAAAAGCCTTATACAAAGTCACAGAGCTAGCAGAGGCTGTTCTAAGCCCCATGCTCTTCCCACTTCCACACACCACACAGCCCCGGGGTGCTCCCTACCATTACCTCAGCCAGCCCAGTGCATTTCAGCACACTTGACTTTATAGGGATTGGCCATGACTTACCCACAAAAAGTTCAGTTTACCTGTACATTACTGTGATGCTCCTTGGTGAAACCATATGTGTTAATCTAGGAACTATCCCGATCTCTTAATGGTAACAGAACACTGGGTCTGCTTTGAGTTAAATAACACTGTTCTTTCTTGTGCTTCTCACAGATACTGCCAAAGTAGGGCTGCTGAATTGTGAAATAAAGAAAAATTCCAGCCAGCTCCAGCTCTCTAGAGTCTGAAACATCCAGGCCATTTGGATGCTAGATGTATCTTTGTATTCCAATGAGTACAAAAATTACATATATCATGTTAACTGGCTATGCCTTGATTACTCCCATAAAAGGTCCTGGACTCACGTTGGTTCTTCTGTTGCTATTCTGGTCTCTTCTAGTTCTTGGGCTTGTTTCAGCCAAGGTAATTTAGCTTCCACTGGACTTTTTTCTAAGAAAAAGGAACATAAACAATGAGCTTAATGACTATTAATCACTCAGAGAGGCTGGAGACATGATCATCATTGGCTAAACATTTCATTAACATAGAGGTCATGATTTTTAAATGCAAGCGGAGCCCTTTGGCACAGTACTTTAGGTGGCTTCTGGAATAAATAAACATTTATGCCATTTAAAAAAATTAACATATTACTCAATACAACTGAAATAATCCCCATGATACAGTTGAATGTGATCTTGATATTCACCGTAAAAGTAGCTTTACAAATCAAAGCCTGTTTCTGTTCTTTGCATATTAAAGTTCTGACTTCACCAATATCAACTTACTTTCTTTTGCCACCATTTGCTTTGCCCACTGAATATACAAATTAATAGAGAAAAGAAAATAACATAGCAGTTAATAGAGTGGGAGGGAAGAGTACATTCATGACTACAACCACCAGCTTTTCTTGCTGGGAGATAGCTGCTGGTTGCATGCGGCATGAAGGAGCTGGGGCCTTTTCCTGTCCTTAGAGCTACTCTTTCGATGTGAGGAAAGAAAAGACTGAGTTGTGAAACATGAAGGGAAATAACTTTGGGCTGCTTCCAGGAAAGCACTGGCACGAAAGAAGTATCTATTAAAGTACAATCAAACGCAGAAGGAAAAGGGCTGCACCGATGGAGCGATACAGTTAATACGTGCACCTGTCAGGGCCACCAGTGATGGTTTTTTCTGCAAGAGGGATGCGGCCCACAAAACATTTGCTGAATGATTAACTGTGGGGTTATTCACATAGATAACAACCCAGAAATAATGAAAGACTTGTACCATCCTCTATAAGGTGTAAGGAAAAGTCCTTTTTACCAACAGGCGGGAATATTTTCCATTTTGGTGAGGAAGATACTTGTCATGAGGGCTGGGTACACCTTGCTAATGTACATGGAATTAACTGCATGAAAAGGAATGCATATTGGAGAGCTGGGGCCAAGACTTGCTGTCCACGGCTGTCTGCCTGTTCTGCGAACTCATGCAGAGCAAATGGGACAGCAGGAGGAATTCTCAGCGCATCCACAGATCAAGGTTAGGAGCTAAAATCTTCATGGCCCTTGTACCACGACACTGCAGAGGACACTGTTCCTCCTTGAAGAAACACATGCAAAGGAGAGGCGCATACAGAGCACTGTGGGAACAGAGAAAAGGGAGGGCTTGGGAAGGAGAAGAGCTGCCTTCTCCTGCTCTATCTCTTCTTCCTTTTGCTTTTCTTGTTTTCTGCCTCCTCCTGCTCCTTTCTCTATTCTTGACCATCAGATCCTTCTTTCTCTTGAAGGCAGAGATGGTATCAAATTATTTTATGCCTACCAAAAAATATCAGTGCAAGCCCAGACAGGCAGGAGGCACTCTGTACATCCTGAATCAACAGAGGCTTAGAGTCCCTCCAGATCCTGTGTTTCCAACTTCCTCCCATAGGTGGACAGCAAATTCTGGATAAAACCATTGCAATAAGAAAACCAAGTCAAAAAGGAAGTTCTGCAATACTGGAACATGACCTTGGAAACATCATTTGATTAGAATGAAACACACCACAATCGTACCTCTCGGTTTGTAACAGGGGGTGGGAATGACACATTCCTCTTTGATGTGCAGCTTCAGCTGCGGATTGCAGCCCCCGACGTGCTCCCCCAGGTGGTTGATGCACAGGACCACACGGTACCGTAACCCCCTGCCACAGGTCACCGTGCACTTGAAAGAAGAAACACAAGCCAGTGAGTTTGTTCTTCAGGAAAGAAGCAGTGGGTCTTCCAGGCATTCTTTTTCCATATGCAAAGGAGGTGCTCATTTACATTCAGCTGTATGAATATTTAACACAAAAGGCCTCTGACAAACCTTCAGAAAAGAAAGGGGCAGAGGCTGGATTTCTGGGATTCTTGGGTTTCTGGGTACCTCCCTCCCACACTGGAGCCTGTCTCCAGCTCTCAGTTGGAAAAGTATTTAAGATGAGATCACTGTGGAAGAAAAATCCATGTTCTGAGTCTCATTTTGCTCCAAAAACTTACTTTGCTCTGCATCAAATATGAAAAGAAACTTGATTCTGGTTTTTTCAAATTTGATTAAAAATTGACATGAAGTGGCCCAAAAGCTCATGTGGAAAGCAACTTTTCTAAATGATGACTATAAAAAAATTAAATTTTAGCCAACCATCCCAGAGAGTTAAACTTTCTCTTCCTTTAAATTTTAGCCAACCATGCCAGAGAGTTAAACTTTCTCTTCCTTAAACCAAGTAGGTTTTGATCTTGCAAAGTAGTTACCATATGAACAGGTCATCATGAGTGTTTAGCCAAACAATACAGGAAAAAATGCTAGGGGGCTGTTAGATAATTAAAAATAATAAAAACAGTGTGCCACTTCTCTCACTTTTGGAGAAGTTCCTGTTGTCAACATTGTCTTCCTTGTTCACCTATGACTTGGAAGTAACTGTTACCTATAATGTATGTTCTCTTGTCATGTGAAAATCTAGGATCTCTTTGTTGATCGGCTCAATTTTAAACTTTATAATAGGTTTGTAGTGTATATGACAGAACATACTGAATGTGGTTTCAGGCATCCACAGGGACAGGGAGGGCCTTGGCATGGGGACCCCACAGTGTTCCAGTACACTATGATGAATTAAAGTCCAGAATTCACATCAGGGTCTTGACAGCTTTTTACATGAAAGGTGAACTCTAATCTGCACATCTTCTGGTCTCACCAGCTCTGAGTCTGCCCCTGGGAGAAACTGAGCCCTCATGAGCACCTGCGGGGCACAGACAGCGTCCTGCACATGTGATGTAGTCACTGATACCCTGACACGCACATGTGTGGGCTCACATACAAGGACCTGCCCAACCAAGGACCCGGCTGAAGGCCCCACGGTTGCTTGGAGCACAGTGGAATTCCTTCCAGAGCCTCCTGCTGCTGAGCCCAGGCCCCAATCACTACTGCAGGGCTGAAAGGATTTTTCCTGAGCTCCTGTATGCTTTGTACCCTGCCTTTGGGGACAAGTGTCACCGACACATTTCAGGAGGTCTTTCTCAGCATGCACACAGCTCCATAAGGGCAGAATATGGGGAAAATGCTCCAACTTCCTCATACACCCCACCACCACCCAGACCACCAAACAAATGCTATAATGAAGTGAGTGAAGTTTGAATTTAGATCTGAATTTGGAAAATGGATTTACTTCCCTCTAAATTTATCAACTTGAAATATGATCTTGAGAAGCTCTTTTATGTCAGCTAGGAAAAAATGCATAGTGCCCAAAGAGAAAGTAATGAGATAAGGTAAAACCATCGTAGAATTGGCCCAATCAGGTGAGCACTGTGTCTCTTGAGTTAGCTCACATGGGAAGCAGGACCCTCACCCAGTGGGGCAGCCAGGATTCATACTACTTCCAGACTCCCCCTTGGAGAGGATCACTTGCTCAATAGCTGCAAATCTTTATCACTGAAAATTCCTTCAAACAGCTTAAAAGGTGAGAAGCAGTAGGAGCCAGGTGGGTGAATAAGATGAGCCAGTTAGCAAACCACATTGAGGCTATAAGTGAGGACAGCCATGCTCTTAATGGGAGAGCATAAAGCCGTAAGGCTGACGCAGAACACACAGCGAGGGCCTAACGGGCTGACAACAGCTCTACAAGTAGGAACAGCATTGCCCACTGAGGGCAATGTGAAGATCTCTAGTGGCCAGCTAATAAGTTCTTTTGCACTAGGGTGGTATTCTTTCCTTTCAACAAAACTAGAAAAGGACTTAATCAAATTACAAGCTGACAGATATTTAAAAATAATCCCTAGTGAGGCATAATCATGTGGTGTTCAGCATATAACTCCGGAGTTGAAAGAACTGCATAAGCTCACAGAAATGAACTCCTTTATCCTGGCCTATGTATGCAAACAAGCATCCCCAATGTGCATATGTAAGACAACCAAAAAGTCAACAGTGAACGTTACCAATAAAATTATGGCTGAGCCCATCTTTCATTCTGGTAATGGCCATATGGTCTAATTTTTGAGCCTCATTTACCTTCTAGAAAATCTAATTCGAAATGAATATTTAACTTCTCATGTTTATAATAGCTTTTTACCAAAATTTGAAATATAGTAATGCTGTTTTCATTGGATACCAAAATTAAATTTAATCAGAGCTTCATTCAAGGGAATGCTCTTAATACTTAGAGCCTGCTCTTCATAAGAATCCAAAATTAATTTTAATTATACATTATTTAGAAGTGGATGAGTATGATCGATAAGAGACTTTAAGCACATAAACACATCATATGATGATAAAATTCTACAAGGGAGTAGATTGAAAATGTGAGTGGAACAGGAGAAATGTGAAAATACTTGAATTGTGAAAGAGCTTGTTCCTATTTAAGTGAAAGATAGCAAGGATAGAGACTGTCATGACATTTAGGTTCCATGGAACACTTTTTTCAGGATGAATAACACTTCTAAAATGTCAGTATTCACAGCACATTGGACATGGTATTCTTGGCAGTTATTTAAACTTCTTGATAAACTTTTTAGATCTCAACCTACGTAGATGAGAAGGGTTATGCAATCTAGGGCACATCTATTACAGAGATCACACAAAAGAGCCAGAGAAACAGGTACGTTAGGATTTATTCTTTACAGAGTTAAAAGATTAAGATTAAGGTTCTGAATGCCAGCACGTGCACTTTCCATTTCTGGGCTGAGTCATCGGCACTTGATCTATCCTGGAGGCTGACTCGCCTGTCTCACTAGAAAATAAAAATTAAGCTCCTCTAACACATCTCCAGGAGATTCCTTCCTGCACTTTTTATTTCTCCAGCGATCTTCTCCCTCCTTGATTCCAAGTACTTGTCCTTCTCTGGCCTTTCCCAGTGCTGGACTGTGTTGCTTCAGTTATCTGAACTATATTATATTCTTCAAAAAATGGTGAAGGTTCTTAGTAACTATTAGACCAAGGGTGCATGTGTAATGTCAGGTCCATATTTCTACCTGTATCTTCCAGTGCTTGATATCAAGCGTTCTCTCTTCAACCCAGGAGAACTGAGCCTTCCTGGACACCTCCTCATTTCATTTCATTCCAGCCTTTCAGCTTGGTCACCTTCCACAGCAAGGTGCTTTTTATGCTGCCACTTTCATACATTCTTCTTCTCTTTGAGAAAGTACTATAAAGGTAACCAAGATTTCCTGGCTGACTCTGCTGTGATGCCTCTTTCTTGCCTCTTTCAGATGTGCTACAGGCTTTTACAGTGCTAATTCTTACCTACATAACTGCTCAGGGTCTCTCTTACTCTTTTTTCCAACTATTTCGCAAACCTCTTTGGCAACAGGAACCATGTTCACACCCAACATTTTTATTCCAAGCCAAGTATTCCTTAAAACATACAATCTATCCACAAGGAGTGTGCTTTCGCATCTCACCTGAGACCACTCCATGGCGACCCACTTGGGACAATCGAAGAGATTGCAAGTTTGCATGACCTTGGGCTTGGGTGCATACATGCACTTCCATTCCGCCACCTGCAGGATCTCTGCATGCATGGACTCCTCCACACACACGAAGCTCCGCCTCTGGATCCCTCCTCCACATGACACAGAACATGCAGTCCACGGGTTATGTTCCCAGCTCAAAAGCAAACAAAAGCACACATTATTTATTTGCTGTTTGTTGGTTTCAGGTTTGCAAAACTGTCTGCTGAAAGCATGGCCTCATGGTATCTGCTGTGCTCCAGCTAAAAGCCAATGAGACTTAGAGTTCTAAGCTTGCTTGCTTGCTTGCTTGCTTTCTTTCTTTCTTTCTTTCTTTCTTTCTTTCTTTCTTT
>NDGN011424465.1:0-27997 GCA_002564285.1 Tympanoctomys barrerae
GCCTACCTATTTAGAGTAAATAAGCAATTTAGCAGTTGATTAGAGCACAACCCAATTTTCCATCTGAAGCTTCTCAAGCTTCTTTAAAAAATTTCAGTTTTCTTTTTCTTCTCTTGGGATTATTTTCAATGTATGTTTACACCTCAACAAATGCTTATTACTTCATGTTCAAAGTCAAAATCTGACATTTCCCAAAAATTCTGTAGTTACAAGTTGTGAAGAATTAGTCTGATATAGACTATTTGCTTATGGATTTTTGTACGTATGTATGTATGTATGTATGTATTTATTTTGTGAGTATGTAAACCAGAATGATTCTACATATATTAATAATATCATAGTATATATACTATATATCATATATAAGATTACTTAGGTGTATGTATATATATTATATATCATGTTTTATATATATAAACATGTGTACTCATATATTTCTATATACACACAGTATATATATGTGTGTATATTATATATATATATATATATTTGTATGTACTGTAATGCTAATTCAAATCTATTGCCATATGTAACTTTTGCCCTTTGCTCTAAATTTGGAGAACATCCTTTAGTTGCCAACTTATTACTCATATCCTAGGATAAAGTAGCAGGTAGAATTCAAATTTCTGCAATCTTGAGGTAAATTAGCAGATATTCTGAAATACATTTCAGGCAGAAAGGTACAACAAAGGATGCTAATCACAATCTTAGAATGGCTTTTTTCTGACTTTGCTATTAAAATTAATATTAACCTATCATCAAAATAGATCTTTAATTTTCCATATGAATTTGTAAAGTAGGTTCACTGTGATACATTTGATTCTTTCAGTATGCGAGTACATGTAAAATCTATAGCCATAAAAAGGTTGTCCTTGTCTCTTAACTAATTTGATGGCAAAATAAATCATTTTCTTAATATTTACAACTTAAACTGCCAATATTTCATCTATATTTAGCTTCATCATCTTCCCTATTTCATCTGCTAACCTACTATTGAACTTAACACAGTGTCCCTATTCCCATAGCTATAATCGCTTCAGGGAGTTTCTCCTCAAATATTTTAACAGTCTCTAAATTGGTTGCCCTTCCAAGGTCTTTCATTTTCCCTGCTGTTGTCAAATCTAATAACAGCACTCCATCAACTATATGCCATGAATAGCTCCCTGTAACCTGAAGGATAAATTCCAAATTATGTAGCATACAAAGCCTGTCACAATCTGGCCCTGATGCTCTTGTTCAACTACAGTCATTATATTTCTCTTATAAGACTTGCCTCTGTGGCAAAACTGTGCAAATCCCGTGGTGCTTCCAGGTTTCATATTCTTTGCACATGCCATTCCCTTCCCCCCTAGGGTGGCATCCTTCCCACACTTTCCCTATGTGGAAAGTATTCCTAAAACTTTCGGATCAAGTGAACACCTGCCCTCTTCAGCAAAGGCTTCTTTATACCTGTCTGAATTTTCACAACATTTTTCCATATGCTTCTAACCTCAACCTAATTCGTAGTCACACCTCTATATCAAGTTTTTCCCATTGGCCTGTGCTTCCGTGAGAGGAACTTGTTCATCTTTATAAGACTGTACCTAGCATAATACATGGTACAAAAGGTCAGTAAACGTTGAGTAAATGGATGGGGAACACAAAAGCACAGGGAAATACATAAAATGAACTAATCAAAATGAAATTCAACATAAATGATGCAGCAATTCTGTAGGACATTTAATCCTATTGTATTATGAATGTTATATAACTCAGTTATTGTAGTAAAACAATATTAACATATATATATACATTTATACATAAGATGCATAATATATATATATCTTAATATGTTTAAATGTCTTAAAATACATCACTCTGTTCTTCAACTAGGAAACTGAGCAATGTCTTTTTTTGTAAGGTGAGGCCTTCCCTTTGTAAGGTTTTATATTGGGATGAGAGGAAGGCAAGCTGAGGTAGAGCAAGGCAGAGAGAAAGAGCTAGAATTCACAAACACAGGGCTTGTGTCTTGGATGTAGTCTAATCTTTTGTTTATAGAAAACAAAGAAATGAACAAAAAGATCACCATCTTTTGATTAAAGCAAAGAATTTAGAACCTTCCCAGATATTTGGGTTGCAGAAATAACTCTTTGTTATGGAACTGCTGTGCAGTTTAAAGAAGAACATATGTAGGGAGAAAACACTGGTAATTACAAAATTTTATTCAGAGTTTATTTTTCTGCATGACTAAGACAGCTTGTAAAAAGTCAATACTCTGGAATTTTTCATACACTCTTAATATTCTTCATTTACTTTGACCTGACTAAAATGTCCTTTCCTAAAGAACTTGTCTTCTGATTCAGCAAAGAAAGTAAGTAAGAACAGTCCATTCTGAGCTGGCTGAGACCAAATGGTTAGTGGCCCAACTAACATAACTATTACTGATATGAGACATGTCACTTGACACCTATGTATGCACGACATATCTGCATGGCACAAATAAAAAGAGAAAAATAATAATCTTTGCAAAGCAAATGGCTCTTCCTTTCACTGACTGTGTAGTTGGCCTAATTCAGGAAAACAATTATCACCTCATTAGTAACTACCAGGTAATTACTATACAGCGTTCAGGTATTGGCAGATGTCTCATAAAGCATTCAATGAACTTTTCAATAGTGTTTCTGAGAAACCCTGCAGGAGAAAGGATTTCTAGTGGCAGCTTTCCTTTACCTTCTCCTTCACCTCACTTGAGTCTCAAGGCATATTAAAAGTAAAATTTGATAAAAATTAGTATCCCATAACATTGTGTTCAGCCAAATATCTTTAAAGAAATTTAACATAGTATAATTTTTCCCTATTAATACATTCCTCTAGCAAAAATAACCATCAAAAAATCACCATTAATTCCATGATTCAAAAACACTTTGTTCACATGCAATTAATTTTTTAGTATTGATTTTCTAAAACACTAGGCAAACCTATAGATTACATATTTAAAATAATATTATTTAGGCTAATAGACTAAGGATAAACAGTATTTAATAATCCTAACATTATTTTATCCATAATCTTTTGTTATTGAAATACTAATTATTCAGATTAAGGCAAGAATTTGACTTAGTAATATTTTAAAAAATATTGTCTTAAAAATTATATACATTTTCTTAAACAGTATAGTTTTTCAACAACAATACTGTCACAATAGCCTAATACTTTGTATTCATGTTTAAATGTGGACATGCTCACATTTTCAAAGGAGATACTAACTTCCCCAAAAGCATTTCAATTATATATCCAAGAATAATGCAGAATTATTTATTATTGGTTCTTTGGAAAGATATAACTTCTGAATGGTGAGTGTGAATTCTATTCGTGAACATTAGTTTTGCTTTAATTAAAACTCTAAAGTGATCTTTAAATAATCCTTCACTGAAATTGTATTCTGATGAGTTTTTTTATTGCCATAATTGGAATGTCAACACAAATAAATGACTCATCCAAATATAAACATTAGATCTTTGGACTCTTAGTCTTATGAAAGCTTCTCTAAAAGCTTCCCGTCAGCATTTCTTGTTAGAAGGATGTATCTGTTTAAATACCAGTTGAGAGGAACTTAGGTAAAATTACAAAGTAATTTGACTTTAGTGCCTTTTATGCTACTTAAGCACGAAATTCACTGGCCTCATCTTTCTCAGATAACCAAATCATCACATTTTTTCAAAGTTATTAATGATAATCATCCCCTCCTTCCCATTTCTCCTGCTTTTTTCTTCCTTCAGAGATGTGTCACAAATTTAATCCCAGAGAAAAACAAAATCAGATAATCTAGGCCACACAAACAGGCACATTTTATTTGGAAACTTTCATGAAAATTGTAATTAATAGATGTTTGGAAATCAACCTGTCTGGTAATAAAGATAATGTGAGACCCCCACATGATAATAGTATTTTTTGTTTTCCTTAAGGAAAATTGTAGCACTTAAATCAACAACTGCATTCAAAATTTTTGAGGGCTTGTTTTAATTAATGCAGTGTTTTTTCCATGCATATTATGTTTTTCTTCAAAATTCCATTTCTGTATTATATTCTTGTCCATATTAATTTAATTTCTTAATCTTCCATGATCATTTTCTCTAATGAACTTTTCCATGCCTATTATTATTACAATAATTATTAATTCAATTTTTTTGGTCCAGGGTCTCACTACACAGATCCCATTTGTAGTGTTCCACATGTTTTCAGCTGGGATCACAGGTGTACACCACCACCCCTGGACTCAGTTGCTGGCTCAGCATGCCCAGGGGCACGGCCAGTGCATCATGTGGTGCAAGGATTGAACCCTGGTTCCTGCGCATGCTTTAGCAGGTGCTTAGTCCACAGAGTTATCTCACTTTCTCTCCTTATCTATTATTATAATGTCACCTTCATCAAGTTATTTCCTTTTTGTTTGCATAGTGCTTGATCTAAGAATTATCTGTAAAATTTTATATTCATTCATTTTTATATTATTTCCTAAATGTTATTCTTTTTTGCAAAATCATGTTAATATTTGCTGCTGATGGTCATTAGAAAACAATATATTTAATCCTGTACATAGTTCAATGAATAACTTTGAAATAATATTATTTCATTGTACATAAAGAAATATACTCAGCTTTTAAAGAGAACACAAATCCTCCAAGATTATAGTAACAGTTTATGAGCAATAATAACCTTATAATAAAAGTAGGATGCAGAAGTTTATACTATTTGTTTATTAAAGAATTGAAAAATAATGCTGAAAACATTAATATTATTGAATTTATTTATAGATAAATCATACATTTCAATGGATATAACCATTTATAATTTAATAATGTGATAAAGGATTCTAGCGATGGAACCTTAAATTAAGAAATGTTTCCGATGAGAGAAAGCATGTAAAATAAGTATTTTTTAAATGAATATTTTAGTCCAGTAATACAACTGAATCAGTTGCACTACTATACCAACCTTTGTGTCTATGAGATCCATCCATGTTGCTAAATTCAATGTGATTTCCATCAGCCCAGTAGAGTCTATGGTTGACGTAATCTATTGTTAGTGCCATTGGTCTGAAAATTTTGGTTTCTATGACAACACTCTGATTGGTTCCATCCATGCCAACACGGCCAATATGTGGATACTCACAGCAGTCAATCCAATACAAATACCTAGGAAAGAGTATTAATAATCATTTTGTTTACAAAGGACCATTAGTGAAGCTTTAAAAAAATATTTCACTTTGTACCCAACTGTTTCCAGATTAATTATTGCTATCACTCTGAATAATTTTTCAAGTGTCAGTAAATGATAGTTGCCCCAAATTGTTCAAAATATACCCCAACATTGGAGAAATAAAACTGTATCTATGCTTATATCTCTCTTTGTCTTTTTCTCCCTCACTCTCTTATCTATGGGAAATCTAAAACAAATAATAAAGTAAGAAAAGTGAATATGGCACTTGTTTGAAAATGTGCTGTCAATATGTAGTATGATTTGTGTTCATTTGTCTCCCCAAAGCCTCATGCAGTCATAGGTGCAGCTTTTTTGTGGGTGGTTGTGGATAGGGTATGCAGTGCTGGAATTGATTTATGGTGAAATTCTAGACTCAAAGATTCTAGGATTAGAGATGCCCCAAGTAGCTTAAATTTTTAAAAAGGGTCAGTAAGATGCCCCTTGCAGGCTTACTTTTGCTGTCTTCTGCTTGCCATGAACTACCTATACTCTTTTTTTTCCCCCAGAACTGGGGATTGAACTCAGGCCCTTGCGCTTGCCAGGCAAGTGCTTATTCCACTGAGCCATCTCCCCGGCCCCTACCTATACTCTTTATGCCTGTCTGCCAAGACTCTCTGCCTTGGAGACTATAGTTACGGAATGAAACCTGTACAAGCTTTGAACTACATAGACCTTATCCCCTGTAACCTTGGGTATCAGGTATTTTGTCTCATCAACAAGAGAAATATCATTAAGACAATGTAGCCACTAGCCAACGATGACAGTTTCAAATGAATAAAATTACATGCCCTAGATTAAACCTCATGTGAGTCACATTCAGTGTCAAATAATGACACAGGCATTGTGGGTGCTATATCCAGTAGCAGAGATAAATGGAATTACCATAATCACAGAAAGTTCTAATGCAAAGACCTGCCTAAAATTACACTATTAGAAGTTCCAGCATTTCAGAGGGTAAGGCAAAAAATGAAAAAAAAGTAATATTAATGTCATCAGTACAAGAACTCGTTAGGCTGAGTTAAAAATAAATATATTCCAAAATTACAAATAATAATAATAATAACACATTGGAAATTTCAGTGAATTTAATTCATTTTTATCAAAGTATGAAGTACAGAGAAGTTACTCTATTATATAAGCTATGCTTCCTTATCTGTGTAATTGAATATTTGAATTACAGAAGCTTTTATATCCTTTTCATATATAAATTTAGATAAAATTCTATTAATCCACTTAGGATTTTCTATATTTTGTTATTTCTTGGTGCCAAGTATATCTTAGTAACTAGCTTTTCAGCTTAGGAAGTTGTATAATTAAAATAGTGTGGTATAAAATTATATAAGGGGTACAAGCTGGAATATTAGTTTTAAGTTTAAAAAGTCCTTTAAAATACATTTTCTTATAAATTTTGAAGCAATACCTATAACCCAATATTTTACTTTCACACTGGAAATTTAATAAAGGTCTTTAGGAAAATGGTTTATCAAATATAGGGCAGGCATAAGCGATCATAAATAAAGCACTTATCTTTTTGTATTCACAATCTAATTTTGGAACTAAAACATGTATTATGAGGATAATAAATAAAGATTTTGATAGTCAAAATAGCACTGAAAGCTTAATTAAGAATTGTGTCTGAAAGAAGCAATTTATTTCCCTAAGGCTTCTACAAAAGATGCAAAATTATGTGCAGAGGAGAAAAGAGGATCAAAAATCAAAACTTCCTTGTGTCTTCAAGTATTGAGTCTCTTTCCCACAGTGACATAGTGATTGACATTCAGTAGTTTCAATGTGTCTACATTTATTCTGTACTCATTTAAAAATTTCAAATCAGCCAAATATAATAGATTCCAAGTCCCCTTGAAAAAAGATGTGTTTCTTTGAATCTTAAATTACTTAGTGTGTTATTCTTTTGAAAAGCAAATGTATGTCATTGAAATATACCTTCTATAGAAACACACAATCCATTCTTTTGTAATAAAATGACTGAATAGAACCTCATTGTCTATAAATAAGTAATGGAAGAAGAGGTACAAAACAGGAAACTGTTTCTAAAAGAAGTCATAATGCAGTGTAGTCTGTCTTGTTGTATCAAATCAGAACATCCCTTTCCTGTCTATTCATCATGAATTTCAAGAACGTTATACTTTTTTATACTGAAGAAGTATTTTTATTCTAGATGTCCTCATTCACTTATTTTATTAAATCCATTTTTTGCTTTTATATGTTACTTTAGTAAGTGTTCAAATGAGTAAAAATTCCAATTTTTTTCTTTATTTTTGTTCATACGGGGACTCACTACACAGTTCAGATTCAGTGATCCTCCTGTCTCAGCCATCTTTACTGCTGGCATACCAAGCGTGCAGCACCAAACATGGTTTCAAGCCAGCAGGGCACACCCAGCTCTCCAGAGCCTGCACATCATGCAGTGCCAGGGATTGAACTCAGGACCTTGAGCTTGCTAGGCAGGCAACTAGAACACCATATATCTCCCTAGCTCTCCAATGCTTAAAACAATTTTTTTTTTTTTACTATAGGTCTCCTCACAACTTTTAAAATGCCAAATGGTATTGCGATTCTATGAAAGGAACTATAATAACTTTTTAATCAAATATTATTTGGCAATAGCAACAGGATACTTCAGTATCCTCCTGTACTACCTTGTAGTTCAACAATGCAATATGATGGAATCTCCGGCTTGTTTATCACAGAACTATACTCAACAATTCAGGGATGGAGTGTTCCTAATAAATCCCAAAGCCATATTAAGTAGACAGAGAATTTTATTTTAAAACAATAAATTGTTGAGATTATATTGTCTAGCAATTATTTCTAAGTACTGGGGACACAAAAGTAAATACATGTGTTTTTAAAGATACTCAAATGAATGCAGAAGAACTTGATAGAAAAAGTATTGAAAATTAAAGCATACTAAGATAAAATTATTTCATAATTTATCATGACCGCAGTGAAATTGACAATTTTAGAAGTCACAGTAGTCACACAATTTGAGCAAGTTCATATCTACTGAATTTGCAGCCTTGCTTTCTCTCTAGTAAGATCTCTTGTAGATCTTAAACCCTAAGAATGGATCACTTGGATTCAAATCCTACATCCTCTCATTACCAGCACTCCAAACCTGAGAACTAGCCTCCTTGAGCAAAGAGCCTATTCTAGTTTGGAAAAGGGCCAATAATCTTTTGTGCTCATAGGGTCATTATAGGATTAAATTAGAAAATGCATGGAACCAATCTGGAGCACTGATAAGTTCACTGACAGTCTGCAGAAAAAATTACCTATTATTTATGATTTTAAATATACTAGATAAGAAATGTATACCTTGCACTTTTTGCCTTAATAATATCTAGCATGTTACTTCTGGTTTCTAGGTCATACTACTATATGATTTGTCTGGATTTTCTGTATGTTATTTAATAACTTGCCTACTTACAAATTAGAAGAAGCTTATGTAAACACTGTATTTCATCAAAAACTATCCCTTTTCTGAGTAAAGTATTAGTATCTGTAACAGGAATTATGTAACAACTTTCTGTGACTATCATTTCCTTACCATATTTAAATCCCAGTGACTATATTTTTTTCAACATTTGTAGGTCTACAATAAGCAAAATGGTACTTATTTTACTTTTTAAAATATAACCCTTAAGGGTTGGCTAGATAGCTCAACAGATTAAAACACCTGCTTAGGCAGAGTGCAGTTTCCTGGGCTCGATCTCCTGCATGCAGTGCCAGCCCTGACGCATGTTGAGACAGAGACTGAAACTGGGTGTGGTGGTGCATGTGTGTGAGCCCAGCTCTTGGGAGGCTGAAAACTGGAGAATCACTATGAGTCCGATTTGTGTAGTGAGACCCTGCAGACCCTGTAGACCCTGTCCAAAATTCATAAAAAGATAAATAAAATATAACCCTTAAGGAATCACCTATGTGCAAAATTTGTTATAAGGTTGAGAATGAAAACTTCAGGAAACCTTCTTGAAAGAAGAGCTCTACATTGCCCCTCCTGTACTCTGCAGTCAAGTTTATGTAAGATCACTAAGAAAAAATATCTCAGCACCAAGAGTACTTATTGTGTAAATTAAAACAAAGATAAGCATGTTAGGAATGTGTGCTTGTAACCATAACAACAGACTTCTGTGCTTCTCATGGTGTCTTTGCATTGAAACATAATGTATATATTTCTTTAAATTTAATTATATAGGAATATGATAGAATTTAATTTTTTTTCTGAGATCAGTTAATATTTAGTTTCTTTCATCTGAAAGTATTTCTGAGCTATAAAGGCAATCATTTATATTCATTTTCTGGCACCTTTTGCCTATAGATGGGAATACTGTCAGATAGTTGTATAGATTTGAAAATTAGTGAAAAGCAAATTTTCTTATGTAGCTTTAAAATTTAAAGAAACATTTTTGTACTTCTCCAGATAAATCAGAAACCTATATTTCATCTTAGAATGCTTTTTATCCTATCACAATAAAAGTTCTTATGACTCTTCCCTCTGAAACATTCGGATGATTTCCATATCAGTGCACTGGGACAAGCAGAGGTGGAGACAGTGCCCCTGAAGCTGTAACACCCCACTCCGTCTACAGTCAGCTTCACATTTATCATTTCCTTCAAGGTGAATTCTGTAGACTCTATGTTAAGCACAGACACTTACAAAGACATGGTCATTGTCCTGAAGCAACTCACCTTCTAATAGTGGGGTAAAACCTTTACAGTAAAATATTAGTATAAGGCTAAAATGTTGGCTGTGTGGGCACTGGGGCCCAGGCAGGGGATGTTTGCCAGAGGAGGCAAAGCTTAAGCACTGGCATAAACTAGACTACAGAAGCATAAAATGGCCTTCCACATGTATTTGTGTGTCATGACCTAAATTTGTAATAATTGCAAAAGATGAAGTACTTAAAATGTCCTTTACATATCTTATTAGTATATATTGCAAGTAAAATAGCTTCTACTAAGTGTTGTGGATTTGCTAAAATAATATTAAGAATAGAAGAAAAATCTCAAAGCAAGGCATGAGGTGAATGGTGGATGTCAGTGAGAGAGTGCTTGGATATATGTGGAGAGCTTAGGTCTGAGCTCCAGCAGTGGAAAAAAAAATATAAATATATATATTAAAAATGTATACTTTCGAAAATTTAAACAATTACCTTTATTTCCAAAAACTCGTCATGTATGCTAACTTTGATAATATTAAAAGGTTAATTTTTTAAAAAATGTGTTTTAGTAGAGGGTCTACAGGGTCTCACTAGATAGATCGAACTCGTATCCATCCTTCTGTTTTCAGTTTCCCAAAAGCTGGGATTACAGACCCAGCCTTAGTCACCCTCTCAGCACGTCCCGGGGGCAAGGCTGGCTGGGCGTCCAGGGATGGAACCCAGGCCCCTGTGTCTGAGTAAGCAGGCACTTTAATCCGCTAAGCTATCTGGCTGGCCCTAAAACGTCATTGAATGTAAGAAATTACAAGATTTTGGCTCTATTTTCCTTATTCTCTTTCATATTACTCTTAAAAATCATGCTCATGATGTAAGATCATCCGCTTACTGGAAGCATGGACATGAAGTGGGAGGGAAAACATAGGACCAAGACGTTTAATGTTCAGTTATCAATGAGCTATTAAACTGATTTTTATAACCCAGTTTAATATCTCTTACTACATAAATGATTCTGAGAAAGCCACCGAGACTCATTAAACATTAAGAAAAGAACAAAAATAATTATGTCTTCATCAGAGATTTTGTGTAGAGTTCATTCACTCAATATAATAAAACCATGAGATAATTTTCTATTTTATATAATTGTATAAAAACAGGTATCTTTCTTTTCCTTGTTTGTATATAGAAACTCTCAATTTTAACAAATCTACAAAGCAATCGTTTCTCTTTCTTATGAATTTTTCTTTTCCTGTATTCCCTCTAGCCACAGCTTTGGAAGAAAGGGTTGTTTGCTTGTTTTGATTATGTTGTACTGTGTTTGGAGTTACCCTTGGTTCTCTTTTACTGTACAGAGTGAACTGGATCCACAATTTCCTATAGCTGATGTGTTTCAGTCTGTGTGAGTTCCTTGTGGTTCATCGGAGGCGCCCTGTTCCTAGAAGGCTTGATTTTTCAGTCTGAAATATATGTACTAAAGCACATCAGAGCACCGGGCTATTTCTTACCTATAGATATTGTCCAGAAGATATCCTTCACTCTACTTGTTTTTTTTTTTGTTGTTGTTGTTTGTTTGTTTGTTTTGTTTTGTTTTTTTTGCGGAACTGGGGATTGAACTCAGACCCTTTGCTTGCCAGGGAAGCGCTTGTTCCACTGAGCCATCTCCCCGGCCCCACCTTCACTCTACTTGGGATAGACATATTTTCTCCTTTTTCTACCATGGCAGCAATTGTATTATGCTATAATTATTATACCCAATTAATTATTAATAATAAAATGACACTTTATTATTTTATATTTATTCCTAAAGAGAACAGTATCAGATATATACTAAGTACATTCTAATAAAATTGGATACATGAATAATTAGATTGATTTACTTTTCTTTTAAGTATGCCCATGATTTAATTTTAATGAATATTGAACTTTAAAGAATGTAACACTTTCTAAAATATACTTTGTATTTGTCTTATGTTATGACAACCTGAAATAAATTACTAATTGTCAAAACATATTTATGTTTATTATAATTGCAGAATTTACAATATTTCTACTATATTTTAGAGTTTTTATACATATAATTCATAAAGGATATTACAAATATTTAATATAAATTATTTCAATCACTTAATTTTTCAAATAGAATACTGATTAAAAAATTAAAGTATTTAATTAGATTATCAGCATAAAACTGTGAGAAAAATAGAATTTTAACTGAATTTAAATGTAACAGGATGATGACTTACTTGTATTTTTACCACTGTTACTGTAATATCTAAATTAATATTGTGGTGATTGTAATACTATCAATAAAATATAGTAAAGGTCACCAAGATACCTCATAAAAGGTTTGTTGTTTCACTGCATTAGTCTAACAAGTGATCATTAAATAAATCCTCGCCTGATTACTTACCAAGTGTCAGGACAGAAATCATAGCAGTATTGTCATGTCATAATTACATACAAATCACACTGGTAATCTAACATAGAAGAAAGGGCCAATTGCATTTTTATTAAATGGTCTTGCAATTTAAACTGTCACTTTTAAATAAAGATGGCACAATATTTCTTATTCTGAGAGAATATTCACCCTGAATCTCATGGTACAAAATTTAAAATCCAGATTGTTCATTTCTTTATGGTGGAGAACTAAGACACAGTATGAACAAAAAGTGCTATTAAAGTGTAGCTATTAAAGTAAATGACTTTAATTGTTTCATGCCAAAATCTAAATTTATTTGGTTATTTGGTTATTATATGTCATGTACACATTATCACCCAAATATTATCCAAAAATGGAGTCAAGGGAGTTTTTATTACATCTACAGTAATTTAGAACTTTGTTGTTTTAATTGACAGATTTAATGTATGGGTTTATGCTGATGAGAACTTGTGACTGTTTTCAGTTTATGGTGTAATAACTGTAACCTGGGAGAAATAAATCCTAAAGCTAAATTCAGCTGCTTTATTAGGCTAGGATACAGTGTTTGCTTCATAAACAGGAAATTCTACATGACTGCTATTATTAAACAGGTAATGGTTATTTCATGAAAAGATGAAGCATTTTAACTGTTATAAAATGGAACGCTAACTCAATTATATTGATACTGAAAAAATGCCCCACAGGTTTGGACTCTCAAAAACAAATAGCTTTTGAGCAAATAGAAAGATAATTATAATATTCACATGCTTATGAATGAAAAGAGATGATAATCATTCTTTGCTATGACACCCACATAAACAGAATCTTGAGACTCACTTGTAGGGAAAACAAAGTGTCAGTTTTTTGGATTTCCTCTTGCTATGGTAAAGAAAATATTAAAAATATAACAAAATTATTATATGATTGTAGATTTAAACAAAAAAGATGCCCATTACCTTGGAAACAGAAATGCACATAAGATAGAAGACTTCTGTTTTGTTTTGCTTTCACCCATGTGAATGTTTAAAGTTAAGATCTAAAAATGTATTATAGCAGTGATAACTTAAGAAATTATAAGGATCCAAACACCAGATATTTCATAATTAGAAAGAGGTGAAATGTAATTATTACCTGTGGCTTAGAAATATTTATTTGGAAAAGCATATAATGTAAAATTAATTTTAAAAGCAGACATTTTAAAACAAAAACATTCTCTAAAGTGGTCATTTCACCTAAAATGTTTGGTAGGTTAAACATCTATAAAGATAGTGTTTGATCACGTGATAAAGTATAGTACAAAATTAGAAGGTCATGCGTACCTTAAACATAAGCCCAACATAATTGAAAGTAAATTAGAATTGTCTTAACTGACAGAATTTAAGCCAAAATCACCAAACCATTTTGACATTGTAAGGGGTGTTCACCCATGATTTGAAACCTCAATACTAGATCTTTACAATGCTTCCTTCCTCCTCTTTGTGCTGAAATTAAAGTGTTACACAGCTGCCACATGAATGTTTGCTGTTATTTCCACTTTGTTGTTTGTTAGGAATGAATTTGATGATATACTTCGGCATTCGTTACCATGTGTACCACTTATGTCTTTTGCTAGGAGCAAATGAATGAATTATATTATTCATATTTGTGACTAGAGTAAATACTGCAAAAAATGATTAAAGAGCTACTATTTCTCTGATGTCTTCCTAAGACTTAAGATTATTAATATTAGGAAAATCTGAATATTGTACGTATTTCTATAACAAATGTATGGTTTAGTTTTAAAGAGTTGTTTAAAACTTTAAATAAAAGCTGCAAAATGTTACACTCCTTTCCTTCTACTGTTATACTTTTTTTTTTTTTTTTTTTGGTGGAACCAGGGATTGAACTCAGGCCTTTGTACTTGCCAGGGAAGCACCCATTCCACTGAGCTATCTCCCTGGCCCCCTTCTACTGTTATAGTCATCATATTTTTTCTTCTTTTTTATTAAAATTTCTATACATTCACATTTTGAATAAAATTTCTATGCTAATTTCCCAAAGAACTAGATTTACCCCAATGAATATAATCCGGTCTTAATCTTAAAGAGTTTAACATTTGTTACAAACCCAGCTCGAGGATCTAAAGACAGGTCCCTGGGAAACTTCAGTCTTTTGCTAACGAGTATAGTAGGGTACAAGCCATTGACTTTGGATACTTCAATTATCCTTTTTTCCATGTCAGACCAATAGAGATTTTTTCCAATCCAATCAACAGCAAGCGCATTGGGGACAGCAGTGTTATGCACTACCTAACAAATAAGAATTTAAGAAGTTAACGGTGTAAATGCCTAAAAGAGAAACTAAACAATTGTTTCTTGATTTTTAACAAGATGTGAAAAATCTGTTTAAACACCAGAAATGGAATTTTGATAAGAACATTACAATCAACCACAATATAATATTTATGTTTGAGAAACATTACTTAATATACAATCAGACCTTGAGAAGTTAATACAGGGTTAAGAAGAAAAAACTGTAAAACCAGTATAAAATGCTATTGGACAGATATAGAGTTGGTGATTATAATTTCAATAGTTTATCTACTCAACACCTTAACTTATGGTACAAAATATTAAAGAATTATTGACACTGTTCAGTTTTAACAGGCGAAGCTATTTCAATAGCATTCCTCATTCTCCCTGTTGGTCCATGTAAGTGACTACAGAAAAAAAGAAAACACAAATGAAAATGGGCATAAAAAATTTAGAATCTTATCAAGGAGAAAGAAAAAAAATGATTTTGTGCAACTACTGTTGTCAATTCTAATCCACACACAATTAAACACATAAAATAAAAGTGCGCTATGTAATAACATATATGAAATGATCAGTTATTCTTTATCTAAATGCCAGATTATTCTGATTTTTCATAGATGTTAGGATCTAGTGAATAAAAGAATTGAAACTAGTAAATGCATAGAAATAAATAGGTATAGAGCTAGAGATAAGAAAATGTTAATTAAAATTTATAGTCATTTTACCTAATGATAACAATAAATAAAAAATAAATATACCAATGTCTGTCAAAATTAAGGTTATTAATCTATCATTTTTATTTTAACACATATTTGTTCCTTTATTCTTTCAATCTCCAAATCTAGAAAACTGACACAACTGTTTAACTGGATATCAGCAAATGATTGATCTAATGAAAAGAATTAGCTCTTAAACATGAATAAGTTGTAGAAAGAATGGAACAAAATGGTAAGGAAAATATACATAAAAATCTAAAATTATTTATAAAAATAGAAAGGCAATGAAAAAAATTAAATATCTTATAAGATGTTCAAATTTGAATAACATAACTTTTATGGATTTTATATAAATTATCAAAACTTTAATTATAGAAGAAAAAATTCTGCATATTTGTTCTAACTTTTGAGTCACATATCATTATCATGTATGAATATTTCATTGCATAAGCCACTGCTCACTACAGTGATCTTGAGACCGCTGTACCCACTACACTGTATAAAAATGTTTTAATATTTCATTATTATTTTAAATGTAATTTGCTTCTACCAGAACTTTATGTGTGGTTTTGTAAAGCCTACAAAGTGTCAATATAAGTGAGCTGATCCATCTGTTTGAATACAAAACATTTTTATAGTACTTCTTACTGCATATACATAATGCTAATAATTTAATTTTAAATTCAAAGTAATATAAAAATAGTAACAAGTAGCTCATATTACCAATGTCATATTTTAATTGTAAACTTGTCTAATCAAAACACTCTTGATTCTATGCTTTTTTTTTTTTGCTTAACCGGAGATTGAACTCAGGCCCTTGAGCTTGCCAGGGAAGCGCTTATTCCACTGAGCCATCTCCCCAGCCCTGAAACACTCTTGATTTTATACAAGTGCATTCAATTATTTTCATCTCTAGAAGTTTCTAATTTCAATCTATACTCATTTAGTTACTTAATTTATTAATTAAAAAATGTAGTTTTTGCAGTACTGGGCATTGAACGCTGGACCCTGAACTTGCCAGGCAAGTGCTTACTCTACTGAATTGTTAATCACAAATTCTCATTCACATGTTTCTTTTTTATTTGAATCAAACACCCCTGAATCTCAAGCAATAATCTTTTATAGCCAACAAGTTTTCTATGTATTGTAATTTTATTTTCTTAATTTGATATTTAGTTTATTGACAGTAATGTTATAATAAAACTCAAAGATAGAAAGCTTCATTTTTCATATTTAATGTATATATTAACTTACACGAGAAAAAATGTGAAATTGAAACTAAGCTAATATAATCTACAACAGTTTCTATCAAATAACAGTTTATATTGTATTCAGTCATCCCAATAAAATATTCAATAAGCCCATTACTGCACTACTTTCTTACCTTAATGTCACTTCCATTTAAACACATCCTGTTTATGCGACTTCCATTGGGTCTGCTTGAATCAATCCAATAGATGAATTCTTCTCTGTAATCAAAGTCTATAGCAATAACATTATTTAAACCCTAAAAATAAAAAATATATATAATTTCATTTACAGTTAAAAGAAATTACTTTAAAATATTTCGGAGCTCATGGAAATCATTATATCCCATTAAGCCTAAATAGTTATACTTATTAAAATAAATTGCATTTATGACTAATGTTTTTGAAAAGTATTATATGATTGCATGTTCTTCATACTACACACTTTAAAAGGTGGACAGTTTATTTGAAAATATAGCTTAAACAGGGAAATTTTTTCAATATGTACAGTGGTTTAGAAGTGAATAACGTGGGAAAATTTAAGGGAAAAAGGCTGAAAATTCCTACTTTACATTAATATTACAGATATAATAGATATCAGTATAGGCTTTTCTGTGGAGAAGGTAGAAATGACCAATGAGCTAAACTGTAAAAGGAGAAGTTCTCTGAAACATGAAGATTTTCCCCAGGTAGCCACCTGATGAGTCAGATCAGCAGGTTCAGAAGTGCTATTGTCACAAAAAGCTCTTATCCCCACATCATAAATAACCTTTTTCTTTTAATGCTTCAAATGACCCCTTAGGCAATACATAGTTACATTAGAATTTGAAAGTTATAACCTTAGGTGTGTGTTTGACCAAAGAGGAGCTGGATATTTCACTTCTTTTGTTTCATGTGGTAAATATGTGAAGAAATCCCTCCCTTTTGTCTCTTGAGTATAAATTTTTAGACTTAGGTAACAAAGCAGAAAAAGTAATACAGCTTTTGGTTTTTGATTTTACAGTTTTGGTTTGGGCATTCTGCTGTGTGGTTTAATTTCCTGCTGCTGTTGTAGGTTCTAGAAGATTCTTCGTGAAATTTTCAAATAATTTATAAGGAGTTATTTTAGTACTAAGGTAATTTATTAAATTAATGGGCTGACAAACTTGGGCCTAAATTTCAATTGTGCCTATTTGTTTTAAGACAAAAATAGTCTATGAATGCATAAATTCTTATAGGAAGGGGAATAATTAACATTGTAGA
Source organism: Tympanoctomys barrerae (assembly GCA_002564285.1). NCBI lineage: Eukaryota > Metazoa > Chordata > Mammalia > Rodentia > Octodontidae > Tympanoctomys > Tympanoctomys barrerae. The sequence continues at coordinate 17,836 of NDGN011424465.1, forward strand.
CACTTGGCAAAGCCCATGAGATACTTGCCACTTCTTTTAGCAATTTATACTTGTTTATGTTAATATTTTCCCTAAAGAAATTAAATTCATGTTGTAAAATACTTATACTTTTATGGAAAAGAATTAGTACCTAAGGGGAGATAGGTTTTTGTTTGCTTTGATTTTGCTTAGGGGAATAGAGTTAACAACAGTGGACATTCTCAGCATGGCCATCTTTCTTTTAGAAGATTCTGGCTATATAATTACTGGTCAGACTTTATTTCTGTTCAGCAATTTACATGACAAATACTGCCTATTTACAGAATTAAGTCAGTGACTCTCTTTTTAAATAGTACTTTTATCTTTCATGGGGCAAAACTCTGGTTATAATGGTGCTAACTTCCCAAGTTGAAATTGTATGCTTCCATTTGGCTCATTATGAACAATGCTTTTGACTTTTCCTCAGATTATGGAGAAAATGTGAAATATCCAACACAACAAACTGCAAGCCATTTGTCATAAAAAAGAAATCCTAGCAGAAAATAAGACTGCAAATTTCTCACTCAGGTTCTGTGAAAAGAGGCAAGATCATTTCTTTCTGACATTACTTATTAAGAATAATTATTATAAATGTTAAAAAAGCAACTAATGTTTAGTTGCAGATTCAAAAATCCATTAAATCTTGATTTGCATGCAAAAAATTAGGATATTCCTTAACTAAATGCACTTAAGTATACATAATAGTAAGCTGACTATGAAAGATCAATCAGAGTTCTAAAATATCAATTGAATATATTACAGACAAATTCAGCAGAGGGCTCAAGAAATGCACTTCTGTACTAGTCTGCAATATTCTTTTTTTAGTCAAATGGCTTTTTCTCCAGAGGAAGAATTTAAATGGATTAGAGCCCTGTGATGGCTTGCCCAAGCAGGTCACTAAATTATACAGCTTTATAGGGAAAAAGTAGAAAAAAATGTGACTCTGATCTTAGCAAAATTTTTCACACAATATTGAGCTGTGGAAAAATATTTCACTCTATTGTTAAAAATAATTAGGTAATGAAGATCTAACTCCAAATTTAGCAAGTCAAATACAATAAATTAAACCTATAAATGCAGATAATTGAAGGTGCAACTTTTGAAGGATCAATCTAGCTAAACTGATAATTTTTCTATATGCTTTACTATTAATCCCAATAGAGAACAGAGCACTGAAGTCTTTATTGAATCCTATGCAAGTGGCATTAACATTGCCAGGGTTATAGTTAAGATAATCTGAAAACCAGAGTCATTCCAGGTGTTTCAGAGAAGAAAATTGGTTTCATCAAAATCCTATTTGCTTCTTTCATTTCTATAGCTAAAGCTATGCACCCTTTGGTTTGAGATGATTAATTTAGGAAACTATGTTTTATTGCTGTATGAAATTAAAAAAACACTAGATATGATCTGGATAGCATATTAAAATTCATGTCACTAATGCATATTTTCTGACATGTTATGTTAGCTAAGTTACAACTGGGCTAGCACCAAAGCTACATTCTAGAATATATGTAGAAACATTTCCATTAGATATTTTAAAGAATATTTGGAAAATTTTGTATCAGATGTTTAATCATACACAAAACTCTATGAGATTATTAATGACTAAAACAAACTGTAAAATTCAAGACAAGATGAATCATTCCTCTCAATCAGCTACACATAAAATTTCCAAGTAACTAAGACAAAGATATTTTCTTTTCACTTATTTCAGTTGAAATGACATATGGAATATAAGCATTTCTGTGTTGTATGTCATTATTCATTCTTTAGAGATGTAGGCAACCTCTAATGGAAAACAAACTTCTAAGACCCAAAACTGTTGAAAACTTTTTCAATGCCTTGTAACATTAAAATACCTCCCCATTCACAAATCATGTACTCCAAGCAGCTCACAGTCAAAACTGGATGCAAGATTTGTCATAGGTTTGCTTTATGTTTCTTTGGGGGTTAGTGACATGATTTGTTTCTCCAATACCATCATGAAGAATTGTATTTCAAAGATTTTCAGAACAGCATGAAATTCTGCATCGTCTTTATCCCATTTCATTTGCAAATATTATCTGGTAAGAAAAGTATTGGATCCTTCTCCTCCCATAGGCACTGATGACTGGTGGCCTTGTGAATGACATCACACGAGAAAAGAGCTGTAGTAAAGTGGGATGTAAGGAGGTTCCACTACAGGAAACAGACTCCAGTGAGGCATGGAGGAAAAAAATCATTTTGCTGCATTAAGAACAATTTTTGACAATATATTGTCCATGAATAACAGCAAAACTAATGCCAGTAGACATTTTCTGAGTTCCATGGCTAGACGAACACAGCAAGGAGCTACAAAGGAAGCATTGCTACAGATCTTTCATGAACACAATAAATATTTTGCCTATATTAGTTAAATGTGATTCAACTGAGCTCAAAAATAGAATATTCTAAAGAGGTAACTTTCTCCTTTTAAACTGATATAGCACAGTACAAATATTAAATTGTTAAATATACCAAGTAGAAAAAATATAGACATCTGTTTTAAAAGCAGCATATTAAGAAATTAATGGCTTCCTTCTCTTGCTTTGAAGTTATGAGTACAGTTATGGGAGGGTGAGAAGAAAACACCAAAATTTTTTTTCCAATATTTGTAAAATATTGGGTAGATTGCATATAAAAGGATTTCAGTTATATAATGTATGAACAAAGTGGGCAGCAAGAACATGTTTTCCATTTTGAAGCAGTTATATATACCTCACCCTTGTTTGAAAAATCATTTTTGTATTATTGGCTCCTAAAGGCAAAAAACTCTGAAAGATTGGCAAATTCTTACATTTCACGTGTATTTCTTGTTAGCTTTTGTATACACCTAAAGGCGTTTTCTATTTTGTGCCTTATTCCAGGATTCAGACTTCAAGAGAGAAGCAATTTGAAATAGTGGATATTGGGGGCATACTCCAAGAAGGAGTTTACAACTCATCGATATTCTGGAGTCGAGTAAATGCCGGAAGTTCATGTGAAGTCTGAGCATCCAGTGTGCTGGAGAGTACAGGCTTCAAGTCAAAGTGGCAGCTATCCAGCTCGGGATGTGACCAGTGAACACTGTAAATCTGTAATTTATGCTCTCATACCTTTTTACCAAGTGTCAGAACATCGGAATTTTCATGTATAGTTTTCATTTTTAACCTCTGACCTACAGAAAGAACTAGAGAATTCAAGTTTTTCATAATTAGTCAACACAACACTGCGTAACGGACATGTGGAGTTAAAATAGGATTAGATTGTAAAATTAAAAATGAGCAAAAATTCCTATGATTGTAGAAGAGGGATCTATGCTATCCTTTAGAAGCAAAACTTAGTTTAGCTAAACAATGTTGCCTTCTATATCCTTAGGATTCCCACTGATGTGCTCAATCAACCACAGTAGAAGTGTGGAGAGAAAAGCTACGTGTGCCCTAACACTATACAGACCTTCTTTCTGTCATTGCTGCCTCATCAATTCAGAATAGCTACTATTTGCTGAGCATGTACATTGTAATAAGTATTTTAAGTAAATTAAAATGATTTAAGCTATATACAAGGATGTATGTAAAGTATGTGAAGATACTGTGCTATTTTATATTTTACATAAGGGACTTGAGACTCCAGTATCAGTGGGTTTTAGGCTTCATGGAAAATACAGGAAGTGGTCCTGCTCTCAGATTACTAGGGTGACTTTAAGTCACATTTTGATTTTCCCCAAAGTCACCATATTAGAGGTGCTATTCATTCATACTTAACATTGTCATATAAAATCACAAAACAAAAAAAATCCTCAAATTTGATACTTTATGTAGTCTGTAACAATGATAAGTTTGTAGCAAAACTTATGCTAACGCTTTCCAGGAAAAATACTTTTCTTGAAGATTAAAACAAGCAATTATCAACTGTCTCCGATTTGTCTCTTCCATGTAATACTCACTTTAGCTTTAATTACTTGAATTTGTGCTCTGTCAGGGCACATATGGTGGTGGTTAAAATGAACAAGCATAGTTCTATTTCCTATTATGAGCTGAAAAATCACAACTTTTCATAAAAATAATGTAAAAAATAAACTCAAGTAAAAAGAATCAAATGCAAAGCAAATTATCCCAGGTTCTTTCGAAGTGGACTGTGCTGAAGTGACAGAGGACGAGACTGGCACCTCAGCTCGAAGCCTTGTGATCGTGATGCGATGGATATGTTTCCTAACTTGTGCCCCAGTGTAGGAAATGGAACCGAGAGCTTTTTGTCATGAAGGTAAGTTCTCTTAAAATTGATCTTTATCTCCAGTGCTTCTGTTCTCTTCTAATCCCAATTTTCAAAGCCAAATTAACATCTATTCTGTTTCCATATTTTTTGAACAGTAACTTGAAGAACTGGAAAACACTGCTTTTAAATCTCAAGGGAAGAGCCATTTTGAGTAATTAAAAAAAATGGGCTAAAAGGGAATTTTACATTTTGCTAATGTATGAGCTAATTTTCTTCCACATTAATTATATTTTGCCATTTTTACCTTCTTGGATATGGCATGATACATCTGCTTAGGAGTATTACCTGCTCATTCTTAAAAGAATATTTATGGTAATCTAATATAATACATGCATGCATGTACATCCAAAATTATGTGCCTCATAAATTATAATTGTTAGTGATGTTATTTTTACAGCTCTAAAACATAACTGGGGGAACCACATCAAATGTTATAGTACTCTGAGAATGTCATACCTGCTTTAAAAGTGTGTAGTTGGAGCCATCAGTGCTAATTTTTCTTATCTCATGATGATCGGCAAGAATAAGAAAAGGCTCTTCATCTAAAACCAAAGCAAATTTATTTATTATTTGCAGATTTATTACTTTTTGATTTATTATTTGCTTATATGCTTATTTTTAGTTTAGCTTAGCAGAAATATGAATTCCAATGCAGCACTACTGTGGAGTATGAATGGTTAAGAAATGTCATACTTAGTCATGCAGTCCACAGTAAAATGAAAAGGCAGGAGTTATCTCTAAAAGTATGGATCTAGGTAATTTTAAGTGCACCTCATTTTTTTCCTTTATATATTTGGTACAGGGTCTCACTACACAGCTCAGACTCATAGTGATCTTCCTGTTTTCAGCCTCCCCAGCACTGGGATTGCAGGCATGTGCCTCCAGGCCCAGACTCTGTTGCCAGCTCAGCGTGCCCCAGAGGTAGGGCCAGCATGGCATGCAGGACCAGGGATCAACCGTTGGTCCTTGTGCTTGCAAAAGCAGCAACTTAGGTCTGCTGAGCTATCTTGCTGGCCCAAGTGCACCTCATTTTTATCTTGAAATTTTATACTTTCCAAAAATTTCTCTGAAACTACTAGCAAGTATCTATTATTACATTCTAAGAATTTTTTAAAAAGTAGCTCAAGAAAAGATAGTTTTACTTACCCTAACAAGTCTGTAATGTAATTAAACACGAATAAAATGAGAAATTTATTCCTGATAAACAAGTATCATCCATCAGAGTGATTTATGTAGAGACCTAGGGTAGCAGTGTATACATTTACTGTACATGTGCCTCAAGCATACTCTTAGGTAATTTCTAAGTCTAAATTATAATCTTTATTTTATAATTCCTTTTACTTTTCCTCATGAGGATTAAATTTAATTCTTTAGTAGTGTTTAGTTCCTTCTTATAAGTTTACATGATGTGTTTTATTACCTTCTTCATTTTAAAACATATAAAAGATAACAATAAAGGTCTTGTGTCATGCCCAATATATTAGAAACATCTTCCTAGCCTTTGGCGTGTTGTCTTCAGAACTTACTTGGCAATAAAATGAACTATTAAAAGAAAAAAAAATCTCAAAAAGTGCTATAATATACATTGATCAGATTATATATTTTAATAATATCAAATTGACCATATTCTCAATTGTTATACTACTAGATCAATTCAGTAAAAGTATCAATCTTTAATATCTTTCTTTAAAAAATATTCACATATTTATTTGCCAAGATAGAAAATTTAAGATTGAAAGGATTAGGGGAAAAACAAGAAGTATCCATTTCAGGCTGAGGAGATACCTCAGCAGCAGGAGCACCTGCCCGGCAGCACAAGGTCCCAGTTACGAAAAAGCAAAAAAGAAGTATTCACTTTGTGTAATTGAACATGAATCATTCATCATGAGAGTTATATATGGGTTAATTTATATTTAAAAAACTCCATTTCTTTATCTTTTGGTTTCTTTATTTGTGTCTTAGAATAAGTTATGATATCGTGTTTCAGTACATGTTGTACCACACATGTAGGACATTCCTTTTCAGTAGTCATGAAAGCTCCTCCATCTTTCATTCCAATCATGAGGATGAGGCCACAATCAGACTCTTTTTTTTGTGGGCTCAGCCTGCCCTGAGGGCATGGCTGTCATGTTATGTGGTGCCGGGGATGGAACTGCAGTCTGCCCAACCTGCCTAAGCTTGCCTAAGCAGGTAATGTAGACCGCTGGGCTATCTCGCCTGCCCAACACATTCAGACTTCTAATCCTTCTCAACATAAAGTTGCTTCTCAAATTCCTATGATTTTTTTCCATTCCTGTCAAAATACTTTTAGTTTTAAAAATATATATGATTCTTAGGATAACAATGAGGCAATTATGTTCTTTAAATCTTAAATATATTTGGTATAAAAAAATTTTGTCCTATATTTCACATAAGATTTACACTTTAAGAATATTCAAAATTATTACTAATTCCTAAGTGTGATTATAATAGGAGATAACTATGAGATTGATTCATAATGGAAGAAAAGTTATATGATCATTAGCTTTTATTTCTTCTGCACAATCCTTTATTAACATTTTTTACTAATGAAAACACTTTTGATATTTTATCTGTCTTTCTAGTTCCATTACTGACTGCCTGATATAGGAAGTATGGAATAGCCAAAAGCAAGCAGGTGGTAGGAAAAAACATTTTTTTTAAAGAGGGGTTTTAGGGATGGCCAAATAGCTCAGGGATTAAAGTGCCTGCAAGCAGGAGCGGGGCCAGCGGGGTTCCATCCCCAGGCCTACCATTCCAGCCCTGCCCCGGGGGTTTGCTGAGAGGGCAAGTGAGATTGGGTGTAGTGGCATGCACTGTAATCCTGCACTTGGGAGGCTGTAAATAGGTGAATCACTACGAGTCTGATTTAGTAGTGAGACCCTGAACACCCTGTAGACCCTCCCTAAAAATACAAAAAAAAGGAGTTAAAATGATCTTCAAATTGATTCAAAAAGAATATTACAAGAATAGAATGACCAAGGATGAAAAATTTAATGCTGTAATTTTTGTTTATATTGTGTAGTTTTAACAAATATATTAGTTGTTAAATTTTATCACTAATATCTAATTCAAGTAGATGATAAAACAATCTAAAGTGACTGAAATATGTGTCTGAGAAAGTAACAGTGGCACGTGACCCATTGTACAGTTTTTAAACACAAAAAGGACACAAAGCCCATAATACACCAATTTTAAATGGCCAGTAGTCATTCTTATATATCGTCTTGTCTTATTCCAATATGTGTGATTTCTCCCTAATAGTTTAAAATATTTTTAGTGGTATAAACAACACTTCATATTATCTCTAATTTACAATGTCAGACACAACAGCTGGAGTAAACAGAATTTTAGGAAGATTTGCTAAATCACTGGATGAATTCAAATCATCTTATATATTTAATTAATTGTGCATATTGTTGCATTTTCTTCTTCTTGTTATTACTAAGCTGTTGCTTCCTTGATTTGAATATATGTGGTAGAGAAGAGGAAGACAAACTTTACAATAAAAAGGAATAGGCCTTTTAAGTTTGGCTAAACTTGTTCACATTATTGTGTGTTCCGGAACGAAGCAGTGCTTGGTACACTTTGGTTCCCTTGTGTGTGCTCTCAAAATGTAGGGAGCAAAACAGTTCACAAGATCATAATGCAATATTGCTACAATCAGAGCAAGGTATATAGAGAACACAAAGTCACAGTGTCAGATTTCCACATTGAGGGGAGCTGAAAAGAATTTTGATGTCTCAGAAACAGCAGGAAAAGTGAATTCAGTAAGAATAGTTATAGAATTTAAGATGTGTATGTGGAACTCAGGCTGGAGGAGTGGGCAGTTTCTGAGCGATACCTGAAAGTGACTTGCAGCTGTTTGGGTTATCGGGTTGTGTTTTATACCCATCTGTACAAAGGCACTTGTAGGTCCCATATGTATTGATGCATTGCTGGCTACAGGGAAAGCCTGAAGAGCATTCGTCAATGTCCACACATGTTTTACCGTCATCCTTCAGCTGGAATCCAGGCCAGCATTTGCACTGGAGAAAGAAAAATGACCATAATCAATTCACATCGTTGTCATTGTCTTTTACTGTTGGATATTCCTTCAGCACGACTCAGGAGAGAAGCACTTAAGAGCACATGAATGGGAGTCTTGCTGTGTCCCCCAACTGACCTTTAATAAGAATTACATACATGCGATACACAAAGTTAAGTGAGAAAGGACTGTCCCAAACTTGTTCATTGGATCTTCTGAGATTGGTAAGATTATAAAGTTAACTGACATCACAAAGTCATGTGACTGAAGAATGGTGAGTCAACTACACTAACACCAAACTAAACCAAAAAAGACTCATGAACTCCAACTTTCGAGTTCTTTTGTTCTTTTTCTGTTAACCTAGAAGGTGTTTTGAAAGATCTAAGAATCATCAAAATTAACAGTGATTTTTAAGTGTCACATGTTCTCACACTTGAAACATAAATTTATAATGAAACTAGTTTTACTATTAGTTCCCTGATTGAAAACAAACATGAAGGTAATGTTGCCTATATGAACTTAATGGATGCTAGGACCTACAAAAAGTATTTTTACACTCTGTAGATCTTAATATTTATTTAAATGAAACTGATCCTATACTGAGATATGATGATGTTGTCTGATGAAAAAGTAATATTAATTTTTCTCTAACAGTAATTGAATCAAGCCACACCCTCAAGGCTCTCCTTTAGTCTTACTGCTACATACTGTGTGTCCCTCTGATAATTTGATTTGTGATTCTACCTAACTGGCATGTCAACTTTTTGAGTATAAACATTATGCTCTTATGTTTTAAGTTCTTAAAAGTGATGGAAACCTATAATTGTCACTGTTCTGAAGCTGTATTTGAAGGCCTTACCAAGTCCAATGTGAGAAATGTTATTATAGGCCAGATAATTTTGTAGCCTTAACCTTTATCAACAGCTTTTAATTGGTACTGAATAAATCAATTCATGAATATTGACAAAGATGTCAAGAAGGAACTCTAAGCTATTCAAAGTTACTATTATTCAAGAAGTGTTAATCAAAAACATTTCATGACCTGGAAAGTTTGAGAGAAAAAATGTGTTGCACACCTTGGGAAAATATTAAAATGATACTTGTCTATATTTTGAAACTATCAATGCCCATTTAACTGAATTGTAGAATTTTTCAATACAATAAAAATGCTAATTGCTGGAAAAGAAAGCAAGGACGTAATAGCAACTGCATCGAAAACTGCTCAAGAGATAAATATATTAGCTACTTTTACAAAGTTTTAAGTTCTTTAAGCTCTAGTACTTCTAAGAGTTTAGATCAACATTTATCTATTAATACTTAGAAAATGTGATAGACCATATAAATCTCTAGAACAAATTGCAAAGGAATGCAAAAGCCACAGTCTGTATTTGCAAATGCTCATCATCATGTCTAACACTGTGACATTACTACTTCCTGTCAAACTTTGGGTCTTCCTTGGACCCCAAAGACCACACCCAGAAGTCCGACCCCCTACTACTGGTTTTGTCAGGAGGAAATGAAAATTTCAGAAAGTGAGGTGAACTGGAGAAAGCAGGCCACAAAGGGATTGCCTTTTTAGGGCATCTTTCTGCCCAGTCTCTCTCTTTACTTCTTCTTGTGTGTGAGGTGTGAAGCTTTCCTTCACATTGCAGTAATTTTCCTGCTTTACCACAGGCCTAAAACAATGGATCTGGTTACTTTTAGCCAGATTAACAGTGAGAATCAGGAGCAAACAGCAATGAAAATGATGTTAAAAACTTGAAGTTTGGGGGCTGGTGAGATGGCTCAGTGGTCTAAAGCACCTACTTAGAACAAGCTTAGTAAAGC
>NDGN011424481.1:0-18664 GCA_002564285.1 Tympanoctomys barrerae
GTAGTTTCATGCTTGGAGTACCTGTCATTCTGGTCTTCTGAATACGGGCTGCTTGTCATGACAAGCCAATTGCTGCTATACTATCTCTCAGGTAAATGGTTGTTCAAAAAAAAGGGGGTGGTGCATGAAAGCAAGAGACAGGAAAAGCAATACTGTGGGACTGTCCTGCTTCAAGGTTGTATGCGGTTAGATTTTTGGACTTATGTGTAAATATAAGAAGCATATAATTCTTTATGCCTAGTTTTATAATATATTCTAATTTTTAAATGTTTTTTTCATCATATTCTATAGGGACTTCAACAAAAAGTGATTTTTTAAAGATTATTAAATTTTTGAAGAGAATACAAAGTAGAAAAAAAACAAACAATGCAGAATTTCACTAAGCAAATAATGAGAATTTTACAATGGTGTATATATATATATATATATATATATATGAGCTTGGATAACTGTACTACTGATTTCTGCTGGTCTATTGAAAGGAACAGTTAATACTTAATTATTATTTTTCTCTTTATTTTCTTATATATTTTATTATTTATCAGTTTTGTCTGCTTATACGTGGAAATCTAAACTAATTTGAACTAAACACTATGCAATATAAAGTGATTTCTAAAAGATGTACCTTAAAGTGCCTGCAAGTAGGCACTGGGATGAGGAGTTAGATCCCCAGGCAGCCATGCCAACCTGCCCTCAGGGTGCACTAAGACAGCCACTGAGACTGGATATGGTGGCATGCACCTGTAATCCCAGCTCTTTGGGAGGCTGTAAACAGGAGAATCACTAGCAGTTTGATCTCATAGTGAGACTCTGAACACCCTGTAGACCCTTCCATAAAAAACTACAAATAAATAAATAAATAAATAAATGTTATACCTAAAGAGAAAATATTTACCAATACTATTCAAATGTTAATGAATTTTCTCAGTTGTTACTTAAAGTATATTGGACTGAAACAATTTATATCAAATCATTCTTGTATAGTTCAATTATATTTGTGACTTCAAATCCAATCTTTATTCATTTTCTTAGTTTATGTGTATACCATAGAATGTTTAAAATTTCATTAGTAGGTTTTTTAAAAGCTGTCACTTAATGAGTTAAGATGATTTGTTTTGATGAACATAAAATTAAGTCATTTACATCATTATAATATTCAAGTCCTAAGTATCACAATGAAGTTAAATTCTTAAGAATTTACTAAACCTCTGTTACAGTTTAAACTTAAAAACAAGGATTTTCTGTAGGTAACACTCCTATTTTCAAAAGTTGCTTACTTTAAATTGATGACACTAAGTTTCTTTTGTCTCTGAATTACACATTTTTTAAACAGAAGATCAAATGAGGGTGCACAGCAGCTTGCTATGGGACTGGGTGGCAGACCTCAGTGCAGAGCAGCATGTGAATGATCCAGGAGAATGAACTCTGCTCAGAGCAGCTAGGTGTGCAACCAGGTGACAGAACTCCTTGCAAAGCAGCTCAGTGTGTGACCAGTTGGAGGAACTTAATGCAGAAGCTCAGTTTGATATCCGTTTGGCTAAACCCACTGCAGGGCAGTGTGGCGAGTGAACCAGTGGGCTGAAGTTGGTGCTGAGTGGTTGGGCATGCTATTGGACAGGTGGCATTTTCCAGGAACAAGGGGCTGAGGCCTGTGGCTGAGCCCAGTGACCTGCAGCATACTGCTAGGACCAGTGGGGCTCAGGCTGAGACCTAAAAGAAGATTCATGCAGCACAGAAAAGGGAGGTGTAAGTTTAAGGAACTATTCTGCCTGGAAGACTCTAGGACTGAGAATAGTGCCAAATGGGAATCAATATCACAAACTCAATAGAGAAACCAAAGTCTTGGGACATAACAAAATAAGAATCTCTGAAATAGAAGAGATACCAAAAGGGGGGAAAAAGACACTTTACAGAGGGTTTCTGATTCCAGTGACACAGCATCCTAAACTAAAATGTTAACAAAAAAAATGGTGCAGAAATCAAAGTAAAGAGTTCTCTCTGAAATAGAAAATAACAAAATGAAGGAACAAAATACAATCTCAAAACCCAGCCCACACAAAACAAATCAAGGAGACATCAGCATTGAAGAAATTTGAAGTCCCAGACCTGAAATCTCTGAAATAATAGCAACTAAAGTAAAGAAACAACTGTAGATGGATATACAGGAAATCATATAAGAAATACAATCCCAAGTAAAAAGAAATGATAGCTATAATGAAAGAATTAATAAGTATTTCTAAAGAAGTCACTGATTAAAACATAGAGAATAGAAAAATAAGGAGAAACTTAAATAAGCAATGTAGGAAAGAAACAGATTCTATTGGGGCTGGGGAGATGCCTCAGTAGAATAAGTGCTTGCCTGGCAAGTGAAAGTGCCTGAGTTCAATCCTTGGTTCTGCAAAAAATAATAATAATAGTAATAATAATAATAATAATAGAAAAATAAATAAATGAAAACTCTATTAAAAGTTGGCAAAACCATTTGAATGAAAGTGAAGAAAGACTTTCAGACCTTGAAGACTCTATTGCAGCTAGTGAAAAGGCAAGGAAACTTTCCTTAAAAGCAACTAGGATCCATGAAATAATAATTCAACAGCTACAAGATCATGTAAAGATGAACATAAGACTAATAGGTATCAATGAGGAAGAAGGAGCCAACATAAATGACAAAAAAGAAGATGAGCAGAAGTAATAGCAGAAAATATCCCAAATATGGGGAAACAACCTGACATTGAGATAATTGAGTCAAATCCAAATCCAAATAATATCAACCTAATTAAAACTAAATCCAGACCTATAACAATCAAGATCCCAGAAATTTAGCATAAGAATGACATAGTAAAAGCTGTTAGAGAAAAGAAACAGATCACATTTGAAGGAAAACCTATCAGAATAACTGCAGATTTCTTATCACAAAACATCAAATGAAGAACATGGAGAGGAGTATTTCGAGTCCTACAAGAAAACAAATTACATTCTAGACTGATACATCCTGAAAAATTCTCAAGTCTAATGGAGAAGTAAAATACTTCCATGACAAAACAACTACAAAAATTCATGACAACCATACAAATTCTACACAGAATACTAAAAGACATTCTAGAAGTTTATCAAAAGGACAAGAACTCCAAGTATGACAACAAAAAGAACCCACTAAAAAAAGCAAACAATTAAACACAGGAGAATAGTAGGAAATTAATAACAGGAAAATAACATGACAAATATAAGCAAAAGCATGTCAATTATAACCACTAATGTAAATGAACTCAGTTCGCCAATGAAAACAAATAGAATGGCAGAGTGTACTAAGAAAAAATATCCAAAAATATGCTGTATACAAGAAGCACTTTTAACCCATAAATGAAATTCATAAGCTAAAAGTCAAAAGATGGAAAACAATACTGCGTGCTCCAGAACATCATGAAAAAAAGAACCAAGATTATGTGATCTTTTCAGAGACAGTCTAAACGTCAAACCAAGTATAATCAAGTGAGATAAGGAAGGCCACTATATACTGTTCAGGAGAAAAATTCAAGAGCAAGAGATAACAGTAATAAATATATATGCACCATATAAGGGAGTGCCCAGCTATATAAGACAAATTTTAATGGGCATGAAAAATCTAATAACTAATAACATGATCTTAACAGGAGATGCGAACACCTCCTTATCCCCAAAAGATAGGTCGAGCAGACAAAAAAGTTGGCAAAGAGGTAGCAGAACAGAAACAAATCTTGAACAAAAGGACTTACTGTACACAAAAGAGTGTTCTACCAAAGAACATTTGAATACACATTCTTTTCAGATGTACATGAGATGTTCTGAAAAATATACCACATGTTAGCCCTCAGATCATAATTAAGTACATGCAAGAAAGCAAAAGTTTTCCAATATACAATATCTGACCAATGGGTTACACATGATGTTAAAGAAGAAATTAAACACTATCTGCAATCCAACTAAAATTCAAATGCAACTTACTGGAAGCTGTGAAATGCAAAGAAAGCAGTTCTTAGAGGGAAATTTACAGTGGAAAACTCACAAGTTAGGAAAACAAAAACATATAAATACCCTAATGCTGCACCTCAGGCTTTTAGAAAAAGTAGAGCAAACCAAGCCTAAAACTAAAGATGAGAGGAAATTATAAAGATTAGAACAAAGATTAATGCAGTTGAGACAAGAAGACAATACAAAGAATCAATGATTCAAAAAGCTGATGTTTTGAAATTTAAATAAAATTTTTGAAAATTAAAATCTATAATACCTTAGCCAACTTCCTCAAAAAGAGAAAAAAAACTCAAATTCAAGCATTAAGGAATGAAAAAGGTGATATTACTATGAATAATGTGGAAATTGACAAAATCACCAATATCCTTTATCAAAATCTTTATTTTTACATGATCAAAGACTTAGAAAAAAATGGACAGATTCCTAGACAGGTACAAATTGCTAAAACTGAGTCAAGATGATATAAAAACACTGAAAAACCCAGTGTCAGCCAATGAAATTGAAAACATAATCCAAAACTTACCAACAAGAAAAGCCCAGGTCCTGATGGATTCACAGATGAAATCTATAACAAAATCAGAGAAGATTTAATCCCAATACTCCTGAAATTCCTCAGTGAAATTGAAAATGAAGCAATACTACGAAAATCATTCCTGGAGGCAAGTATTATACTGATACCAAAACTGGAGAAGGACTCAATTAAAAAAGAGGACTCCAAGCCAAAATCTCCCTAATGAACAGAAAAGCAAAAATCCTCAATAAAATACTAGCCAATAGAATACACCAAGTCATTGGGAATATTATACACCAAGATCAAGTAGGATTCATCCTAGGGATGAATAATGGTTCAACATATGAAAATCTATCAACATAATACACCTTGTCAATAGAGCTCAAATTGAAAGGCACATCATCTCAATAGATGCAGAAAAGGCTTTTGACAAAGTGTAACACTCATTCATGATCAAAGCTCTTCAGAAAATTGGAATAGATGGCCTGTACCTCAATCTGATAAAAGTCATCTATGACAAATCAACAGCAAACATCATTCTATATAGAGCGAAACTAAAATCTTTTACTCTACAATCAGGTACAAGACAAGGATGTCCTCTATCCCCAATCCAATTCAATATAGTTTTGGAAACATTAGCTAGAGCCATTAGACAAGAGGGAGAATTAAAAGGAACAAGAACATGTATGGAAGAATTTGAACTATCATTATTTGCAGATGACATGATACTCTACTTGGAAGACCAAAAGAACTCCACCAAGAATCTCCTAGGATCGAAAAACAAATTCAGCAGCTTACCAGGATACAAAGTCAACACCCAAAAATCAATAGCATTCATTTACACAGCTAACAAACTCACTGAGAAAGAAATTAGAGAAATAAAACCCTTAACAATAGTGTCCAAAGAGAAAGAAATACTTAAGAAATAATTTAACAAAGGAATTAAAAAGATATATACAATGAAAATTACAACCCTCTGAAAAAAAGAGAAAGATCAATAGGATTTTCAAAAATAGAAGATATTCCTTGCTTCTGGATAGGAAGAAACATCATTGTCAAAATGGCCTTACTCCAAAAATTGTTATAAAAATGTAATTCCTATCAAAATACCATAAATGTAACTCACAGATCTAGAGAAAACATTCTTAAAATTTATTTGAATCAGAGACCCAGAATAGCAAAAGCAATCTCAGCAACAATCCATGGCAGGAGGCATTATAATTCTTGACTTGAAATTATACTACAAAGCTATTCTAATAAACTCAGCATGGTACTGGCAAAAAAAATAAATACAGACCCAAGGATCAGTGGAGTAGATTATAAGATGAAGATATAACTTCAAGCACACTCAGCCACCTTTCACAAATTGGACAAGCATGTTCATGGGAAAAAGGTAGCCTCTTTAACAAATGCTGGAAAAATTGGCTCTCTACATACTGAAAACTAAAACTAGATCTATATCAATATGCACTAAACTGATGTTAAAATGGATTAAATATATTAATATTAAAAGAGAAACACTAAA
The DNA here is from genome assembly GCA_002564285.1 of Tympanoctomys barrerae. Taxonomy (NCBI): domain Eukaryota; kingdom Metazoa; phylum Chordata; class Mammalia; order Rodentia; family Octodontidae; genus Tympanoctomys; species Tympanoctomys barrerae. The sequence continues at coordinate 6,045 of NDGN011424481.1, forward strand.
TCTGGTAGAAGAGAAAGTAGGGAAGTTTGAAGACATGGGAGTAAGCAGACAGTTCATCAGCAAAAAACAAACTGCACAGGAACTACTTAAAAGAAGCAACAACTGAGATCTCATTTTACTGTGAAGTTTTTGCAAGTCAAATGAAATCAACAATAAAGGGAAAAGACAACCCACAAATTTGGAAAAATATCTTAACCAATATTCACTCAGAGAAAGGATTTCTATCTAGAATATATAAAGAAATAAAAAAATTAGTCCCCCAAAATATAAAGACCCAATCCAAAAATGGACATCTAAGATGAATACACCCTTCTCAGAGGAAGAAATACAAGTTGCAAAAAATACATGAATATATGCTCTACAGCATTCATCATTTGAGAAATGCAAACTAAAACAACACTGGGATACCATCTTAACCCAGAAATAATGGCTATCATAAAAATATCAATAACAAGTGCTGAAGAGGCAGTAGGGAAAATGGAACCCTTCTCCACTGTTGGTGTGAAAGGAGACTGGTACAAACACGATGGAAATCAGTGTAGAGATTCCTCACAAAATTAGGACTGGAAATCTCATTTCACCAAGTTATACTCATACTGAGTATATTTCTAAAGGAACTGAAAATATCATACCATAGGTATACCATATATATACCTATATTTATAGCAACACAATTTGTCATAGCCAAATCTTGAAAACAACCAAAATGACCATCACCTGAGGAGTGGATAAAAAAGATGTGGCGTTTTTATACAATGGAGTATTAGAGAGTTATAAAGAAAGACAAACTTGAGACATTTACAGGCAAGTGGATGGAACTAGAGGCTATACTCATAAGTGAAATAAATAAGACCGACAAGTGTAAATATTGTATTTTCTCCTTAGTGTAAGAACCTGCAAGAATAAATAAAACCTAGTTATAGTAAAACAGGAAGAATCTAAACATAAAGATTAAACAACAAACATGAGGGAAAGGAGAAAATATAGAAAAAAATGAACGGGGGAAAACAATGCAAGTATATATACAGGATGGCTGAGATAACTATACTAATAATTTCCACCAGTTGCTTTGAAAATGGCAACTAATGTTTAGAAATTTCATTTTAACTCTTTATGCTGATATCTACAGTCTAATTAACTACCTTGAGCACAGAAATATGTAATATAAAAATGATGGTTGAATACCTCTCATTTGATCTTTTAAATGTGTACCATTAATTATGTCTTATTGATTATTGCTATACTTTTTAAAAAATAAATTTACAAATAAATAAAAAAGACAACAAAAATAATTAAGGTTTATCGAAAGCAAGCCTTATTATTCAATATTTTGTCCAGTCTTGCTTAACTATATATGTTAATCTGAGGAATAGGTCCAACAATAAATATAGGTCATATAAAATGATTGTTAATTTACTATACTTGATTTGAAAACCTATAACATATGTATTGTTGTATGTACCCTGATTATGTTTTTGCATCTGCTGTCTTTGCTTTTGTTTATACTCTTCAAACTAAAATTAAAAAAATCAAATGAAAATGATTATTTTTATTAACTTACATTTATTCATTCTAGAAGGTAATGCTTATAGTAAAATTAGACAGTTGGAGAAACTATTTTAAAATAGTTCAATGCACAATTGATAAACAAGATTTCCTTTCCCCTCTTACATTTGTCTTGTAGGGAGTAGAGGAGTAAAATTTGACAGAGATCAGAATAAAATTTTGATCTCTTTTGTAGGAAAGGCATATGTTGTATTTTAATTTCAAAATTTGGATAATTTTAAACTCTGAAAATCATCAAACACTGAGCTATAATTTGGAGCTCTTCACATCAGTGCCAACTCTTGTAGACGAAACACTTCAAAGCATGTGTTTTGTTTTTAAGAAAGTTGGCTCATTGTATTCCAGAAATATGAAAGTACAAATATAATTTTAAAATAACAAGTAACAGTTTAGATACTGGTATCATTGCCTGTTGAAAACCATTAACTAAGGTGACCATTTATTTGTTGTACCATACTCAAAGAAGTCAAAGTGAAAAAGAAATGAATTCAATCCTACCAAAACAAATTCATCACAGTATTTCTATAGATTCACAAAAATTATGTAATCAGCACAGTGGAATTCAGAATGGTAATTATTTTGTCTAAACAATGACTTCTGTAGCCAAATACTGTACCTAAATCAGCATAGAAACAAAAATTTTTAGGTAGTTTCTGTTTCACAGAACAGAGCTCCTGACTGCTATTTGATTTCTCTGTAATGGAAGGTTTTTGTGTTGATTTTTCCATTATCCTTATATTGACTTCATTATAGCTCACGGAATTAATACAAAAGATTGATGAAAATGTGCTAATGACAGCTTATCAAAAAGTATTCTGAATAGTTTTATTGAACTATATCATTCACTTTGTATTTGCAAGTAATAAAGATGGATGCACTGGTATTGCTGTGCTTGGTCCGTGGTATCTTCTAATAGAAACTCATACCTGAAAACACACGTACATTGTATAAGACCCTAAAGATGGAATTGCACACATCCTAATTATTAGTAGAAAAAAATAACCTCAATGTCATATGTCTTGCACTTCCGAGATTATTAACAAACTCCAAGGCTTTGTATCACCAATTTTCCAGCAGGAAATGGATTACACTGTCAGGTTGCGAATTTGAAAAGAGCTTAGTGAAAGGATATATGAAAATACAGCAAAACTTTGCAAAGGCAGAAGAATCCTACAGCAGCATGTGAACTGTTATTAACTTTAAAGAGACTGGAAAAAGCCAGGGAAATGCATATATGATCTTTCCCCTCTTTTCTACGTCCAGAAAGTTTCTCTTTAACCTAGTACAAATGGTTGCTGTATTACAAGCAAGATCGTTGATGCATTGCCACTGGGCAAAGGTTAAGATTTGGAAGATTTAGGAATCAGAATGACATAGGGAAATATCTAACTTGATCTGTATGTGACAATTTTTGATGGCAGAAATTTTTTGCAGTGTCTTAGATTATCTCTATTTTTCTCCAGAACATACAAGTTTCACAGCAAAGATACTATGTGTCAGTTTAAATGACAATTACAATATACTCCCATATTAATTAGTCCCTTAAATTTTCCATGAGGTAGAAATCATCTGACTCCACTTCTACCTTACCAAATATCAGAAGACAAGTAGATGGGGAGTGGTAGAGCAGGATATAAACTTATATTCTCTTTCCAACTACAGTACTACACCTGTTACTTAATAGTTGTTAAGAATAATTAATGATATCTATTTCTTTCCCTAATAATTATTATATGCAGTTCTGAAATCAAATGTAACACCTAACCCATGCTGGACAAGTGCTCTGCCACTGTGCTATACCACTGAACTTAACTATATTTTTTATAATCTTAATTTGCTCTCAATTAAATAGTCATTTTATGTGTAAATCAGCTCTGCTAGTTGCACTGTTTGATGCATAATTGACTATTAATTAAACTAATGATGCAAACTTCTAGACTCAACTCTATGAGTGGTAAGCTGAAAGGAAAATAGTCTTTAGTCCAATAGAGACTCTTTCATCTGCTCAAAACTATTGGAGATTTTCTCTGTGTAACATATTTTATCATAATTATTGGTATGTGTTAAGGGGAAAAAGTTCAGCTTATTTTTGTTGTTCTGATTTTGTACCTAAATTATGTAGTATGAAGTAAAGCAGAATCCTTCATGAGGCTGTGCTAAAAAATTAATGGGAGAGAGAGAAAGATGATTTACTATTCAGAGCTGTCCTTGACTAAAACTATATTTTGATAGGCAGCATCAGAGCATAAGTGACCTAACTATGCTTCCCCGAGGTATGTCACTCAGTATGACATGTTGGACAGAACCCCAAGTTATAGGTGAGATCTGGTTCTAACAAGTTATAAGAATATAAGCTTCTCAATCTCTACCACATTCTTGTTGAACAGTCTGGGGTTTAATCATTAAAAATTGCTTGCTTCAATTATACTTTCATTTTGTACTTACTTGTGCAATATTATCAATTTGATGTGGACAAAGGAGTAGATCCTTGTGTGTTGTTTACAAATAAGTAAAACAAAAGCTAGTCTTAGTCTCTGCCATGAGAATTTAGGGTAAACTAACAAAATGTAGGTGTAGAATTCAAATTTGATGCAAGTAAATTTTTTTGACTTTTTAAATTTTTTATTTATTTTAATGAGATTAAAAGATAAAATAACAATGAAACAGTTTCAAAAACAGGTTAGTAGAACATTTACAATAATTATTACATTGCATACTGTTGTCTTCATAGTAGTTACTCAGAGCACAAGATGTAGATACGATATCTTGTCTAAACACTATTAGTGCAAACCTTTCCTCTCATTGAACTAGGAGAAAGTAGCTGTATATCTATCTTATTTCAGTAAGCATTACTTACAACACTTAGAAACTCTGCCTATTTCCATAAAGATTTTAGTTTGGTTTAGTTCTTGTTCTGCTAAGATGCAAATGTGTTCTATAAGATATTTCTACCTGTGAAGTCCTGAATGTAAATCTCTGCCTCACAAGGGATCTTCTTTTAGGCTGTGCTGGGCCCTAGATGCACCCTTTCATCCTTCCTCCCACTTGCCTTCAGACCAGCATCGCTGTCTGATCACTTTCTCTTTTCCCAGCTTCCTCTCAACTTTCTTTCACTTGACAACATTGCTTCCTTATAAAGTCATTGCAAGTGCAATCTAACTGCTTTGTCTGCTTCTTGGAGGACTGGAATTTACACGGGCTATTTATTTTATCAGTTACAATACCTGTTCTAAGTGCGAGAATTGCCCAACTGCCAGTTATCTCCACTGCTTGGAAGTGACAGTTCAATATTTGAGTGATTAATTATTTTTTTCCTAGTAGTTTTTCTATGCCTCCTAAACTAGTTGTCGTCAAGGTAAGGTTAGTTTCACCAACAAGCAAAGAAAGCTAACTTTTATATCAAAAGTTGAAGTACATATATAAAATAAGTAAAATTTATAAAAAGAATGTAAGAGCAAATTTTCTTGTTCTAGAGGAGAAAACTACTTTCCTTGGGCTGGCGGAGATCATTCTGAGAAACAACCTCAGAGTCAAATGGTAGCCACAGGACTATAGCAAAGGACTGGATTACATGTGGCTCCTTTCCCTGAGCAGGTTGGCAAATAGAGGTGAAGGAGTCTCTAGGGAAAAGGCTCCCTCTCACAAGGAGGCAGGCAGGCAAATGCCACTAAGATGGTGCAGGACATCCTGTAGCAGGATGTGTTTATGATTTTAATGGAGTTTAGAGGAGGGAGGCATCAGATTAGCCAGGTAAAGCTAAGCACATTTGGGTCTCCATAGTCAGGTAGAATTTTCTTGGCTGGAAATGGGAATGGGTTAGGCAAGGAGAACTAAGAAGGAACAATGCGCATGAGGACTCAGAGGCAAGCTTTGTTGCAGGACCAGTAAGCAAGTCAGGGTGTCTGGAGCCCCTGGCTTGCAGGTGGGATGTGTTACCTAGTGTTCAGGATGAGTCTCTCATTTGTGTTTTGAAGTGTAAGAATAGAGTGCCTTATCTTTCATTTCTTTCCCCAATTACAGCATGATTGCTGCATTCATTATTTTAGTGTAGTTCAAGCTGTCACAGAATCACAATAACTTCATCTTTTATAAAGACAACATTTCTGCTGTTTAGAGAAACATCTCCCTATGGGGACGCACAGGAGGTGAAGACCCCAGGCAGGGGCAACGGAAGTTGCTAGGACCTATGACCTAGGACGTGCTGCTAACACTTTGAGGTCATCTGGACCTGACTACTTGGTAACAGCTATTAATAATGCTTTGTCTTGAAGCTTCTGAGAGCAGCAAATGCTTCTAAAGATGAGCAGTGTGGCAGCTTTAGTGAAGCCTATGGTGTCCAGAACAGCGAGAACTTCTAGAGACCTTTGGAAATTCTTGCCTGGTATTGGACCTTGACTCTGGATGCTCTCCTGAGTCTGACAAGAATGAACACTGCTTCAGGGCAGGCACATACCTGACAAGACAGACCTACTGCATGTTCAAGGCTGGTGCCTGGCAGAGAAGGGGAGCCCTTTCAGGGAAATGATAAGCTCCATCATTTTACCCTGCGGAGCAGCTCAGTGTGGCCAGGAGAGGGAACCTCCAGGTAACAGGGGAAAGGCAACGTTGTAGGTGTGGACTTGTTTGGTTTGGCAACGGTGAGAGTCAGTCCAGGACCTTGCACATGCTACACAAGTACTATCCCATTGAACTATACTTTACTTTTTTTGGTTGTGAAGGCAAAGCTTAAACAGGCACTCTTGGGATTAAGCACTGCTGAGAACTTGGAGTCACCTTCTGGAGGGGTGGAATGGCGGAGGAGCATGGGAGAGAGGAGGGTCTATCTCTGCCACTCTCCTTTCTGTTGCCCATTTCCACAGTTGGCCCTATACCGGAGGCATACAGGATGAGGATCAGGCTGTCAGGTTGTTCCTGCTGTATCACTGACAACTCACGTAACTCTCAGAAATCTTTCAATGGCTCTCAGCCCGTTTCGCTCTCTGCAGCATGGACCTGCTGGATGATTTGAGAGTCAGCAATGCTGCATCAGTCTGAGTCCCTGCAACATTTGTTTCTTTAGCTGTCTCCCCGCCTCGTGTTTCTGCTCTGTTTCCTCAAACAAGGGCATGGACTCACAAAGGGAGATGAGAGCCACAGAGATGCTGGGAAGACGAGAAGTTTCTGGCTTCCGTGTATAGTTCCCGGATGATTCTGCTCACGGCGATTGCTGCAGATGCTTTGTTCTCTTCTGCTTGGAGGTCAGCCAGACGGGATGCCGGTGAGCATAGGCTAGGGCCTTTGGGTGGAGAGTGCGCATGCGCAGAGCTGGCTGGCCCCTCCACACACCTCGCCCGGTACTCTGCATCCCCAAATTTCCTTGAAGTTGCTGAGGCCTCCGGGCCTCTCTCGCGTTCGCCTCCCACAATCTTTTGCTCACCTCCTGCGTGCAACCTCCCAGCCTGGCAACTCCACTGTTCCCTTTCCGGCCTACATCCCACTGCCTTCTGTGAATGCAGTGAGGATGCCAGCTCGTGAGAAACTCCTTTTCTATGACCCAGTGTCTGGCCTTCCCCAGGTGTGCCTTCACCACAGAAGTCATCTTTGTTAAGCTTTGTTTTCGTTTGTCTCTTTGAGTTCTAAGCTCTGGTTGGTAGTCCTTATTATTATTATTTTTTTCATGGTGGTGAGATACATATACAATTTACCACTTTTAGTTACATCACCTGTATCAAGTTGCAGGACATTTATTTTCCTGCCTTTTCCTCTTCTCTTCAGTGCCAGGTACCCACTAGTCTACTTTCTGTCTCAGTGCATTTGCCTATTGTAGAACTATGCAATATGTATCCTTTTGTGTGTCGCTTCCTACACTCGCCATGTTATCAAGGTCATCCTGTTGTTTGTTATGGCCAAATAATATCCCAGTATATGTTTAGACCACATATTATCCATGTATCTGTTGACAGGCACCTGGCAGTCTACACCCTTTGGGTATTGTGGATAATGCTACTCTATTTATGCACAATGTTTTGTCCAAACACTGTTTTCTGTTCCTTGGGAATATATACCCAGAAGTGCGTTACTGAGGCATGTGGTGACCTTATTGGAATTGCTCAAGAGCTCCTACATTGCTTTCCTCCTAAAAGTAGCACCATTTTATATCTTTCCAGGAGAGGATGAAGATTAGGATTTCTCCAAATCCTCAATAATACTTGTTCTCTTTCTTCCTTTTAAAATTCTAGCTACCCTGGCAGGTGTGACCTAGCAGGCAGGGTAGCTGTTTTCTTTAAACTTGCATTCCTGCATCCCAGGAAAGTGTCTGGTTGGTGACAAAAGCTCAGGAAAGATGTGTTGTTGGAATTAGTAGCTGCTTCTTCTTCTTGGTCCAAGAAGGCTGCCTTGAGCCCTACCAGACTCTGTGTTCTGTGGGAGATTCTCCCTTAACCCTTCCCTGCAGGGATCTCAAAGCCCACACTGGTGCCCTTGGGCAGGGGCTGCTCTTGTGTGGGTCCAGATCCTGAAATTTCTCTCCTCCTCCACAGCTCCTCCTGCAGGTGCTGACTTGATCCACATAGCCTGCAAATTTTCCTGGATTTCCGATGTGCCCAGAGCCCCGAGATGATTCTGTCCAAGGTGCCAAGAGACTACTTGCTGCTCTTTGTTTTCCCCACATTTCTCCTATTGCCACTTGCTGTCCTCTGGTGTTGTGGATTCATTTCATGCCTTCCAAGTGCTGCCCATAGGAGCCGGGTCACTACCTTCACTACCTTTCAGTGCTACTCTTTCATGTCAAAGCTTCTGAAAGCAGCTTGAGTATTGATAGCTATTATTGCAGAAACCTACCACAAAACACAACTTTTTTTCTTTTTTGATGTTTAAAAAATTTCTGTTCTGGATACAGTTGTTACTGGGAAACCCTCTGCTGCATTCCTGCCTGCATGCTCAGCTGGGGGCAGGCCACAGACCTGGTGTCCCATCAGCTTTGGTGTTTGTTTACAAGCACCAGAAACCAACATGAGCTGCCTAAAATAGCAGAGCTTGCTGGGAAGGTGTGGGCCAGCTCCAACAGGATGGAAAGCTAAAGGGTGAAGCCTTCGGGGCTGCTCTACCTAGCTGGGGACAGAAGTGAGGGGTAGCCTCTGCTGTGTATCATGTTGAGATGGGGCTGCCCCAGCTGGCTGAACAAAAAGAGGATGACTTTAGCCCACATCTCTGCCATTTCTGGGTCCTCTTTGGGAGGGTGAGTTCCCAAGGCCTCGTGTAGCCACTGATATAGGAGAAGGAGCAGCATGTGGCGGGCAAGTGTCCTCTGTGGGCTCCCCAAAGGAGCCAGGAGTTTCCTGGCTGCTCGCTTATCTAGAGACTCTCCGCCGAGACACACTGCAAGAGAGGATGGAAGGGGCACGGTGCTCACGCCCTGTGCTTGTCCATAGCTGCTCCACAGACACACGTATATCAGACGCTTATGGCAGAGTGAGGAAGAGCAGATCTGCGCCTCAGCCCAGCCCACAGAATCATAGTCTTTGGTGAAGAGAGTTCATTCTGGATTTTAGCACATTTTCTCTACGGTTTGTGCAGAAACTTAGACTCGGCCACAGCCCGCCCTTTGAGCTTCTCAGTTGCAAGATGAATGAGCTGGCTGCTGTCCACATATCAAGTTCCAGTTGTCTCCATGCTGAACTGCCCCTCTCCAAAGCCAGAAGTGTGCAGGCTGGACTATGTGATGGGAGAGGGGACTCTAACAAGGGTACAGGTACCTTTGTGAGCAGTAGAGTTGGTCTTTGTGGCTATGGAAGCATTTTTTAATTCATAGCCAACGTTGAAGTATGCCATTTTTTTTGACTTTTCAAAAAAAAAACTTCTTTTATTATGAAATAAATACAAATAGACAGCATTTGCCTAGTGCCTAATCCTTGAGCTTTATCTTGAATGCACTTCTAAAATGTAGATGCTTTTCCCCTCCTACACCTTGCATTATAAATTAGGAATTAGCAACACAGAGGCATCCAGAAACTTCCCCACAGGCACACAGCACAGCTGGTGGCTACAGACCTGGGAGAAAGTCCAGGAGACCCAGTGGCAGAGCCAGCCTCTTCTTGACCCCTGTGCTGTCTCCAATTTGTTGACACACAATTTTTACAGATGGTGGAAGGTCTGCCAGCATGAGTAATGTGATTGCGTCCTTGTGTTTTGGTTCAGTTCCACTCAGTCTGTTAGGACAGCACTTATAAGATATCTACTAAGAGCCAGACACTGATCAAATGAAGGGAACCAAGACACTTTTTATCTTTACAGTGTTGGTTCTGGGCAAGGCTATAGAAAAACAAGCCCGCGATGCTGTTGAACAATGTACTATATGAGTGTTCTTAGCCCGGGGTCCTTTCCACATGGCTTGGAGCACTGGATGGGATACTGTGAGATTAAGAAGAGCTTCAGGGCAGAGGTGATCACTCAGCTGGGTCTAATGTCTGAGAAGATCAGCTGGTGGTCAGATTAGAGCAGGAGTGGAGTAAGGGCAGGGCATTATGGACCAAGTGGTTCAGTGAACAATGAATGGGGATAAGAAGGGAGGTAGAGGGCAGGTGGTCAGAGATGCAGAAATGGCTGGAGATGAGGTGGCAAAGTTAGGTCAGGTTATACAAAGTGCTGTGTGCATTTCTAAATGGTGGTCGTTATTCTGGTATGTGTTTATCATGACTGCTATGGCCAATTACCATAATTGAGTGGCTTACGCGATCCAACCTAATCTAATAGTTCTGAATATCAGAAGCCTGATATGAGTTTCCCGGGCTTCAGGTTGAAGTGTTGGCAGGCTTTGAAGAAGGCAGGTGTATCCCTGACAACAACCACATCCCACCATCACCATACACCACAAAGGAGCCAGGGAAGAACTTGTTTTCTTGCTCTTTTCAGCTTCTCAAGTCCACTGCATATCCTGGCCCTTGGCCCCTTCTGCCTCCTTCCATGTTGTTACACAGCACCTTTCTGATTCTTTCTTCTACTATTAAGGACCCTTGTGATTATGCTGGGCCCATCAAATAATCCAGGATAAATTTCTTAGTTTTCGATCAGTTGAACATTAATTCTATAGAGTGCCCTTCTTGGTTCTCATCATGGGCAAGGAAGTTCATGTGTGTAATCCTGTGAAAAGTTATTGCAATTCTAGTGAGTTAATTCCAGTGTAACCCATGGCAAGAATAAAGACAGTAAGGCATATTAGTAGTTATGGGGACTCAAGGGTCCTAAGTCCAGCCATGATGATGGCTATCTGGAACAAAGGTCTCAACCCAGGGGTGAATCAGCATTTGATTAATTATTAGAGAAAAGAATAGCTTGTGGGTGAGTGAGTGTGAGAATGAAGTAAGTGAGTGCTGTGAGCTGGGCTAGGGAAGAGGCATGAAATCACCTCTGCAATATGCAGAGAGAAGGATGTGCAGAAAGACTGATCCATGTAACACATCTGAGATAGTAGCTAATGTTTTGGGGTTAGTGGGTACTTCAGCTCTGATGTATAATCTTTCAAGCCCAGGAAGTCATAGCCTCCTTCGAGCTCAATCCCAGCCAACAGTGAGAAGCATAGGCTCTTCATCTCATCTCATCTTGGCTCATACACGAGAACAATGGGGGTGGGGTGGGGAGTAGGGTGGTAGTCATGGGGTAAGGTGATGGTGGAGTGTGGTTGTTGTCCAGAGAAACACACCTGCCATCTTCAAAGTTTCTTTTACCATCATATAAGTTTCCTTCTCCTGGAGTGACGCAGGAGAAAACTAAAGAAATCCTTTATTGCTTGGTGTGGAAGGGCTGCTGAAGAGAAGTGGGAACTCTTGGGGAGGAGGCAGACAAAGAATTTATTAGGCTGGGTTTGGGGTGGAGTTTGCATGGGTGGTACTGTGTCCTTATGGGCACTGAGAAGGCTTGGCACCCACCACAAGCAAAAGAGGAAGTTTGAGGCTATGCAGGGGAAAGAAGGTGAAAGTCAGTCTAGAAGCAGCTCGCTGTTGGTTCTGGGATCCTCACACCATGCGGACTCACACTTACGATGACCTGGTGTGCATGGGCACAGATCCATCATTAAGCACCTCAGCTGGACCAATATGCATTGCTTAGAGTCAACTGAAGGGGTAAGGAAAATTCCTAGCCATCTCTTATGTGTCAACACATGGAAACAGGATCAGGTTCAGTTAAAAGAGAATTCCTCCTCCTTCAAGGAGATTCGCTCAGGTGGTCCTCCACAAATCTCATCTCCAATCTTAATTCCCTTTGCCATGTAATGCAGTGTATTCTCAGGTCCTGAGGATCAAAGTGACAACACTTTGGGGGCCATTCTACATCTTTTAGCTGCTGTAGGCTTTGAAGCTGTGTATCAGCACAGTGAGACAAGAGCTGGAGCAAGATTACCATGGCAGCAAGTTTACAATTCAGATCATGGGATTTTTTTTTCTACTCCACATGGTGGACAAAACATAATTCATATTTTAATGTCACTTTATGACATTTACAGAAAAACGTGGAAGAGCACATTTAAAGGTTTACATTGTGATATTAAGTCAACTGTGTTTTCTCCACATTTTATTTATATCTTGCCACAGTCTACAGAAGATTTGATGTAACTTCCAAATGGGGAGTAACACCAGATACTGGAATAGGTAGTTGAGGGAAACAGAAAAGGCAAAATTTTAAGTAGGAAAAAATGAATCTTGAGGGTTTAGTTCTGGTAACTGGGTGGGATGTTACTGTGGCTCTAAGTTTCCTATCTCACCAAGCCAGGAGAGAGGTAGGATTAGCTACAGACTTCATCAGTGATAGAATAAATATAGATGGGTTGTTCAGGAAGTCCCCAGGCTTTTCCATAGACCACACCTGAGAACAATTTCTGCTGGAGGAACTTCATGGAGCAATAGTGTCAACTGTTTCAAACTTTGTCCATGGACGGGGCCTTAGTGGAGTTGATAATGACCTTTGCATAAAAGTGTTTCTTACAAAGGTCCTCAATACATGCAAATGTCCCAACACCAGAAATACCACTAAGGGCATGGAAAGGAAGGGGATATTTGGTCATCTATGGCTTCATTAAGTGT
>NDGN011424505.1:0-17890 GCA_002564285.1 Tympanoctomys barrerae
AATGTTTTCTCTCCATGGGACTCTCCTTAGGCACACTCTACATCATTGATCACTTTCCTCTGTAGTCCCATGATCTCTTTGATCAGAAAATTTGGGACACCACTGAATTACAGGATGTTACAGTACAGGGTCTCTTATGTCCTGAGTCCGTGTAGCCCTTCTTTTTCTCTAATTTTTTGGTCTGCATAATTAAGTTGTTAACCTTCCAGAAGAGGAGCTTAATGATATTATTACCCTAAAACATAAGCTGTTGAACTTAACATCAGTACCTGTCTGAATATCAAACGCCTTAGACATAACATGAATTCACGCACCTACAATATATTAATGGCAATGGAATACCCATCTCTGACAAAAGTAAACAAAAAGCGGGATATAAATGAAGGACCATTTTGTAGTTATATATATATATATATATATATATATATAATAGTTAGCATAGATATACAGCTCCTTTCTCTTAGTTCAATAAGAAAGTTTCAAACTAATAGTGTTTAGACAAGATATCATGTGTGCATCTTGTACTATGAATAAATACCATAAAGACAACAATATACAATGTGTTAATTATTGTAACTGTCTTACTAACCTGTTTTGAAACTGTCTCATTGCTACTTCTTCCTCAATAAAATTAATATAAAAAAAATAAAACAAAGAAGTTGTGTTTATTAAAGAAAACCCATTTGACTTACATGCAGCATCTGTATTATCAGCGGATTTCTCTGCATCTGTTGTGGTTTACATCTGAATACTTGATGTGTCCCCTGCACAGGCTTGCAGGAAGTGATTGGCTACTTACCAGTAATTTAGTCCACTGGTGATGTGTAGCCAAATATGCCGATAAGAGGTGGATCCTGGTCAGAAAAGGCGGGGCAATAGAGACCTGGCCTGGAAGAGAGCAGCTCCTTTCCCAGCTCCTCCCTTTGCTCACTGCTTCCTGTTGGCCGTGATGGAAGGCCCCTCCTTCACACTCTTCCACCATGCCATTTGCCCCTGGAGCCCACCAACTATGGGCTGAGTCACTACAAACCATGAGCCAAAAAATTTCTTCCTTCAAGTTATGGGCATTGTGACTGAGACCATATCATGCTGCCATTTAGCTGGGGTCTACTTTGCACCAGACACTGTTGTAGATGTGATAAAGAGTCATAGATATCAGTGCATAATTCAGCAATGATAATAAAATTAGAGGCCAGAATGTACCCAGTATGTCCTATCTGACATGCACTGTACTAAGTTATTTATTCATTAATAGTACTTATTAAGAATACCTGAGCTTTAAAATGCAGCTAAGAAACAAAAATGGGTGTGGTGGTGCATACCTACAGTCCCAGCACCTGGGGAGGCAGAGAAGGGAAGATCATAAATTCAAGCTCAGCCTCAGCAATATTCTCAGAGTTCCTGTCTCAAAATAAAAGTAAAAAATAAAAAATAAAGTACTTTAAAGGGTTGACAATGTGTCTGAGCAGGAAAATGCTATGATGAATCCCTAGTACTAAGAGAGAGGAGGAGAGAGAGAAAGAGAGAGAGAGAAAGAGAGAGAGAGAAAGAGAGGAGACAGAAATGGAGGAGAAAAACAAATAGAACAAAGGTTCACATGGGGTAAATATTATAATCAGACTTTATTTTGCTGATAAAAAATTGAATCTGACCAATGCTTAACAAATTTCCTGGTATAATATGGCAGAGAAGCAATGGAGCTTAGGTTTAACTTCTCTACTAATGTTAGGAATCTTGTTCCTGACCCACAGCACACTTCCACACTGCCTACAAGCTATCTTTATGACTGTTGTAAGCACAAACAAGTCTGATAAATTTAGACTAATATTTGCCAAGAGTAACTCCTGATGTGCATTCTTAGAAAAATATTGCAAAAGTTTCATTAAAAAATATTATTTTAGGGGCCAGGGAGATGGCTTAGTAAAATAAGTGTTTCCCTGGCAAGCACAAGGGTCTGAATTTAATCCCTGGTAATAATAATAATAATAATAATAATAATAATAATAATAATATAAAAACATTTTAATCATGAAATCCAATGTAAAAAAATTACACTTAAGAGAGTGAAATTTAGAACCACTATTCTTTAATAATGGAAATCTTTCCCACACTCACTTTTGTAGGTTTTTGTGGAAGCCAGTCATGATGGGATAAGAATGTAACAATAGATGCCTCAGTTTCAAGCTATGCTCAAATGTTAACTAGCTATTTTAATATTTCAACAAAATTTAATGAGTACCTATTAAAAATCAAGTACTGAAGTCAGTGGTGGGGATATGGTAATAGAAGTGAAATAGCCCTGAAGTTATGTAACGTAAAATCTAAATCAGGGCAATAGATTTTATACAGCTATTTGAAAATTGGAATTGTGAAGAGTAAGAACGGAGTGCTGTAGAGGCAAAGATTTTCTTAAGGGAGTCATTGGGGAAAGCAAGTCTGGACTGACTCCCACACGAAGCCTCAGGACAGGAGTTGGATGAGTGGTAAGCTGAGTGCTTAGAGATTAGGAAGATTAACCCAGGTAAAGAGTGAAAGGAATGGGTTGGATACTAGCTAAACAAGGGCCAGAAACGTAATAAGAGGAAAGTGGCCACAGTCAAAGTGGGGTTCGGAATGGCTTGAGAGGCAAGTGACACAGCAGAGTTGCACCAGGGCCGATTTCCCCAGGGCTCTGGCCACCACTTGGGATAGCAGGACCCAAGCCAGTTGAGCGTCTTTCTGTTCTCATCACTATTAAAATGACCAAGGGAGATCAGGTAGTTTGTGAGGTCCCTTCCAGTCAGTACCTCCCACAGAGATATATTATTGAACTAAGCTCTACTCTAAAAGACCCCAATGAGCCGTCTTGTGAAGGGATTATAAAGATGTGTATCACAGAGTCTAATTCTATGGTGCTGAAATGTAGTAAGGGAAAAGAAAAGTGAGAAGAGAGACCTATATAACAATGCTAAAGTTGGGATTCCAAAGGAATGTATCATGCTTATGAGCACAGTAGAAGGAGCATTCCTATCATTTAGATTATTTACTTGAAAGAATTTACATGAAAAAATTGTACTTTTAAAATGTATTTGGTACAGGGTCTCACTACACAACTCGAACTCATAGTGTCCCTCCTGTTTTCAGCCTCCCCAGAGCTGGGATTACAGGTTTGTGACACCACGCAAAGTCTAGGTGGCTGGCTTATTACAGAGCAGTTTTGGCATGTGGTGCCAGAGATCGAAGCCAGATCCCTGAGCTTGCCTAAGAAGAATTGAATTTTGAGGGCTTTCTCTGAATAGAATAGATTGATTATGACGCTTTCTGTGAAAGCCTTTTGGGGAAACATCAGTTGAACCTGGTGCTTAGCAGAGCAATATGTAATTTGGGTTCATCTTTCTCATCAGAAGCCTCTTGTTAAATTATAAATATAAGACATGGATGCAATAAACTATTGTCATGGATGAAAACTTTGCTTCAATTTGTAAGTCACTTCAGAGTAACTTCTTGGAATATTGATACGGAGGCACTTGAGACGGACTCCTCACAAACTCAGCAGAAGAAATGCCAAATTCCATTCTTATGTGTGCTGTGGTGGGGAATACCAGGTATCTGCTATCTATGTTTTAATGATTTAATTTGCCATACTGTGATATTGTGCTGGGATATGTGAACTCATACCATCTATTCTTTTCCTGTTCTGCAGAATAAGATGTCTTGAAGGAATGAAATACAAAGTAGATTTGTTCTACTAGGATGCCAGAAGAAACCCCAGATCTCCCATGGATGTCACAGTGTGGGCTTCAGGCATCCAGAATCCTTTGACACATGGGGTGGGTGAGTTGAGAAGCATAAGGAACTCAAAAACAAGAAACTACAAAAACCATACTTTGCTTCTGCATCAACATCTACCAAGGTTGTACACATAGAGTATCCTCAGTGTGCACTGTCTAAATGAGATTACAGTAAGTGTTTTGGGTAGATCCGTGAAGAAGGGTTGTCCCTAGTCTGTTTTCACATGCTGTATTAGAAGGCATCCAGAAGCAGGCACGGAGGGAAGGTGAGCCTGAGAAAAACAAATCGGAGTGAGTGAAGCCAGAAAGCTCAGAGCAATGAGCCGCGCTTCCAGAATCGCATGGCTTTGGTAAGAGATGAGCTGCCCCAGAATGACGGATGTGTTCTGACTCTTTTCCCCTGTTGCACATGTTAATTGTACTTGTGATATTGTTTTGCACAAAATAATTACATTTGATTGATAACTTTCATGCCACCTTTCAATTTAATTGGAAACAGCCCAATATTCTCTCTTTTAAAAGGAAAAGAATACTGAGAAGTGAGGAAAATAGTCTCTTTCTGTGTTATATTCAGCCAAATTAGCATGCTTATAAAAGAAACTGCTTGCTTTCTGTAAGCATTCGATCCTTACTTATAAAAATAATTTTGCCTAAGATTGTAATTTTCTAATTAAGTATGAATAAAGATAGATGTGTTCTTTTTCAAGATGAAGTAGAATTTCAAATAGCTCTAAAGAAACTTCCTCTTATTATAGGAATAAGCACTATGTGCTTACATACATTAATATTTTTACTAGTTATAATTTGGTATAAATTTATGAAAGAAAAAATTTAATATAATTCAGATTAAAATATATTTTCTAGCATAGCATTAAGTACAATGATAGATTTTTGTAAATAAAATATGATTCTCTGGTGAAATAAATCTTAATAATTGACAATTTTAGTAAAGATAGAAAACATAGAATTAAAAAATAAAGTTTTCTGAGCCCTTTGAGCTATTTGAAATCTGACTTTAAAAACATACCATCCCTATTTTTTCCCATATTTCCTTAAAATTTTTCTTAAAAAAGTAGCAATTTACTGCATAAACAACTACATGTCCACAATCACCAGGGTCATTATAGGAAATTATTTTCTGCTTTATTATTAACACAACTAATAATATTCAAAGTGTTCCAACAACCATCCTCAAATGAGTCACAGAATCTTTGCTACCTGCAAAGTTTTTATGCAAATGGTTAAAATACTGAAATGAACCTGAGAACCTCTACTTTAATAGACCAATCCTGTTACAATTTGTTGGCAATAAGTAATCTATTTGAAACAAGGTGAAAGCAGCTAGGAAAGAAAACTTAATAGAAAGATTACGCCTACAGAGCATTTAAATGTAGGTGCTGAATAAATTATCTATACATTAAAAGGTTTATATATCTCATGGAAATGATAAAAATTTGAAAAATCTGAGAAAATTCAACAAAAAGCAATAGAAATGTGATAAAAATATGGCAGAACGCTATTATACATGTAACCTTGTTGTGCACAAATTACTCTTTTCAGAGCCCTTTCTTTTATTGGATTGCTCTGCTGTTTTATGGAATATATTTTAATGTTATACAAAGAAAATGAATTTCACGGGTTTGATTTAACAGTTTAGTTTTTCCATATTACTCTCTTGCAATAAGATAGAACTTTGCTCCTTTATTCAGTTGCCTACTCTATTATAGGTTTGAAAAGAGGGATGTGTGTTATGTGTGTATTTGTGTGACATCAGTCAGCATAGTGCAAACCATGTATTATTCAAAGAAAGTCTATCATTTTACCAGTAATGTTCAGCGCATGCTCTCTTAAAACAACCTCTGATCGATAAAAGTTAGATTCAGCAAATCATTTGACCTACAGGCTGACAAATGACTAGATTAGGAAGCTTTCCAGGGTTTGTGGAATATTGCATATTAGACCATAGAGCTGATTTGTGGAAACATTTTCTACTTTTTAAATTATCTTCATCGATCTTGAGCCTTTTGAAATTTGGTGTATCTTGAACCAAATTTAATTGCAGGAGTATACACTATTTCTGGAAAAGAGCCTTTTAAAGGGTAAAAACAAAGAAAGGATATAAATACATTGACAGAATAAGACATTATGTCTACATTTTAGGAATTGAAAGCCTTGTGATTATAGTGTCTTTTTTTGTTTAAAGTGGAGGTATGGTAATATAAGGATCTTTTCATTGTTTGTGTATAGATATCCTCCCAAAGCCTCATGAGGTCATAGATGGGGCTTTTTAGAGGTGGTTAGGTCTACAGTGTGTCATGCTAGAACTGATTGATGGTGCAGTGCTAAGATCAAGGGCACTAGAATTAAGGATAGGAATGCTACCTGCCCTAAGTAGCCTGGGTAAAATATAAGAGATAGAAAGAGTTGTAGTCATCCCTTGATAGCTTGCTTTTGCTGTCTTCTGCTTACCATGAACCAGTTCTCCTCTGCGATGGCCTTCTGGCAATCCATTTTGCCTTGGAATGAGTCAATTATGGACTAAAACCTCCACAAACTGTCAGAAAAACAAGATTTTCCTCTCTTAAATTTTGAGTGTCTCGTATTTTGTCTCAGCAATGAGAGAGTTGGGGTCATTGTGGTGAGTTTACCTGACCATGTGGCTTAGGAGCCTTACTTATTTATTTATTTATTTATTCATTTATATAAATGTATTTGGTACAAGGTTGGACTACACAGTTTAGACTCCCTTAGTGATTTGGACTCATGTTTTCAGCCTCCCAGCGCTGGATTATAGGCATACACAACCACGCCCAAACTCAATGGCCAGCGCAGTGTGCCTGATAGTGGGGCCAGCAGGATTTGCAATGCCAGGGATTGAACCTTGGTCCCTTTGATTACCTAAGCAAACACTTAGCCCACTGAGCTATTTCACAAATATTTATTTATTTATTTGTTTATTTAATGTTTTTGGTACAGGTTCTCACTATGCAGCTCAGACTCTATGAATCTTTGGAGCACACTTGTTGGAAAGACCAGAGTGAGGAAAATTTAAGAATTCCAGCTGAAAAAGCAGAGCTGGAGCACCTGAGGCTGTACTTGATGAGAGATTTTGGTTAAAGCGCAGAAGACCAGAATGCTAATAGAAATTCTGCCTGCAAACACCAGGTTCAGGATATTGCTGCTAGGAAGAACTGCTTAGGCTGTTGGACTATAAACTATGAGTTATGCCTTGGCAGAAACACTATTTGCATTTTGCTTGTGTCCAGGGACTTTGCCTAGGACTGGAATTAAAGAAAGTGGACTAATTAAACTTAGAGAAGAAATTTTAAGGCAGTGTAATGTTGAGGCAGTGATAAGGCCACTGTTGGGGTTTTTAGTGAGATTTATGTTTTTATGATCAAGAGCAAAAATCCCAGTAGAATGTTGTAAAACATTTTTCAGGTTGGCCAGAAAGGGAGCTCCAGTAAAGCTATGGACTGCAAAGATAGAGGAAAGGAAGATTTTGGTTTCACAAAGGAACAGAAAACTGAAAAAGGTGGCCTGAAAACATCACAAGAAGCAGCTGCACTTCCCCTTTGAAGCCTCAAAGTTGCAAAAATGAAAGACTTTGCTTTAAGAAGAGAGCTCCAGAGCACTGTATTCCAGAATGGGGTGGGTGAGGGGAGGTGCTGGGGAAGTTGTTCCTTGGGATTTGGTTCACGGGCACTTGACTTTACAACCAAGAGAGAAAGAGGCCTGCATACCACTCCAACTGGCAGCAAACCTTTATGTCATGTACATGCTGCTGGATTTAGGCTTATGCAGAATGCAAGCATTGTGTGATCAGAAAGGCTTCCACCCAGACTTCAGAAAAGAGACTAGAAGGGCAGGCAGTGTGCCCCTCGTAGGGCAGTGTGCGAAACTGTGAGTGTGAAGTGCAGTGAAGACTCCAAAAGGTTGGAGAAGCCAGGAACATGGATCATCCAAGGAAATCTTCAAAGAGTGAGAAAAGCAAGCCAAAGAAAGAAGCTATAACGACCAAAAATGTGGCAGGGGCAGAAGCATTCAAGCCTTTGAGGTTCACAAGTTGCCACCGATTGCCTGGAATGCTGAAATTGGAACTGTGGGATTTAATGTTTGTTCAACTGGATTTTAGTCTTTCTTTATTCCCATTCCCTGCTACCCTCCTGTTTGTAACTTTTGGAATGGAAGGATCTGTCCTGTACCATTGAATATTGGAAGTATTTAACTTGCTTTTCATTCAATCAAGGGTTTGTGGCTAAGAATTTCCATTCAGAAGACCCATGTATCATTTGTCTAGCAGTATGATATATTCTTGGAGCAAATCAATAGTAACAAACATAGTCTAATAAAGTTTAGTTTATTATTGAATAATCTGGCATTCTACAGCCCTTTTACTATCTTGTAATTTCACAACTTAATGAAGATAAATAAACTAAAACAACAATGAAAAAATGGTGTAAAAACAACAGACAGTTGTTTCTTTGTCCATCCAGTCCTCTGCCTCTCCTTCACCTCACAAACAGTGGCTTTCTAGAATTCATCTTTTGGAATTATATTTGTTTTCCACCTTAATAATATGCATAGTCTTGTCTATGTTCAGCTATGTCATCTTTTGTGAAAAATTAAATATATCAAACAAATAGAAGACTGTATCAAGTGCTAATTTAAATAAACCAGAAAGGTGCTGTGAACCATTAGCTCTAAAACCCTAATTTCACCCACAAGGAAAGCAAGGCTTAGAAATATTATTGAATTCACTCAAGGTTGCTAGTCAGTTAAGACCAAATCCAAGATCTCTAAATGTCCAAACATTCTGCTATGTTGTATTAAACTCTGGTCGGTTTTTTTTTTTGAGGGGGGTGGTGCAGGAGGTTTGTTTTGTTTTTGTTGTGGAACTGAAGATCAAACTCAGGATCTTATGCTTCCCAGGAAGGCACTTATACCACTGAGCTATCTCACCAGCCTGTCAATGTTGGAAACTTATTAGGAAGCAATATGTTCATAAATAACAGGACTCAAAGTTTGCATTAAATACATTATTTGATTTGCACAGAGATGTTAGACCAAAATGTATGGCAGGTGGCTCTGCATGCTGTGGGTTCTTTAGCGATGGGTTGGAGCATCTACACATTCACAGAGGAATTACCTTCAATATCAGCCTGAGATACCTTTTATCAAATCAATACACAAGGCCAAGAATTTTGTACACAAAAGGAAAAATAAATATCCAAATTACATTAAAAAATTGAGCAGGGCTGAGGCCAAATGTTGTCTTCAAACCCATAGTTGTTGGGGGCGGGGGAAGGAAGGAATGCTTATTTTCATCACTGAAAACCTGGCTATAGAGATCCCTGATTTAAGAAAATCTTACATGCAAAAACAAAAGTGGAACATGCTTATAGTATACTATGTAGCAAGAAGCATTGAGTACAGGTGTGTTACTAGCAGCAAAGAATTGTTGAATTATAACTATATTTTAATATACAACATACTTAACTTTACAAGGAATCTTCCTTGTATTTTTGAGGGAAAATATTAACACAGAAAAAATGGAAGGCTTTTTATGGTCACATTGACTAATTCTAATTCTAATAATTCCAAATTATTATATTTGTCTTAGGGGAGAAATTATGGTGGTCATCTTTGGGATTAATAAGTTATCAAAATATTAACAATAGTTTACACATTTTGCACCTCACCCATGGTTTACACTAAGTAGTTTTATTTCTAATAAACCTAGATTGTTTCATTGTTTATGTGATGGCAATGCATACATACCATTTTAGTTTTATTATTTTTGTTTATAAAACTGCAATAAAAACTGGAGAAAATATAGAAGTTATTTCAGGAATGAAGCATGTGTTTTATAACTTTTGAAGAATAACAAAGAAGAAAATATATTTTAATTCTTGCTTTTCAAAGCTGCTGCTGTGGTGTTCTGAACTGTCTTGTAATTAATTCTCTCAGTTTCATATTACTCTGAGACTATTCATTTGGAGAAAATATAGAACTCCTTGTCTGGCTTTTCTGAATCTATTTTTCACAGTTGCAAAGTACTGGTCAAACAAATTAAATTACTGCAGCAGTATGTAACTAATTTTATGTAAATTAAGGTGTTAATGTTCTGAATCACATTCCTGAAAATGGTCTGTTTTCTCTTGCAGCTTTTTTCATTAATGATGCTATGAATAGGCAAATCAAAAATCAATTTCTACAAGACTAAGTAGATAAATTATTACCCTTTGGCCCTTAGAAGAATTGGATCTAAACAGTTTCATGGTGAGTTCAGTCCACAGTTGTCAGGAGACCAACCCAATAAATCAACATTTAAACTTAATGTAACTAGTGATGAGGTGATGTGAAATAAGTCTCATTTTGTTTGTGCAGAGGGGAGACCTTCTGGACATCATGGTCAAATTGTGTGATGGAAAATTAGTAGCAAGCTGAGACCTTTATGGGCAGTCTTTCTGCTACCAGTAAAATGGATCACCTTAGTGCAGCATCTCTGTCTGAACTTAGAAATTTCCATCTCAAAAGTGGCCCAACGGGGGCCAGGGAGATGGCTCAATGGAATAAGTGCTTCCCTGGCAAGCACAAGCACCTGAGTTCAATCCCCAGTTACACACACACACACACACACACACACACACACACACACACAAAGTGGCCCAACAGAAGCTCTAGAACATCAGTGGAATAACATACTTAATGCCGGACAGACCTAAGAGAAATTGACATTTAGAGAAGAAGAGCAAATCCATCTCCTACTGGAATGCTTTCCAGAGCATATAAAGAAAAGCAAGAGACTTCTCACTATTTGACACACTCGTATAACTCACTGATTGAAATAAAAGTATTTGTTACAGGCAAATACTTGAATTATTTATCTTTTGGAATTTTTATTTATAGAATAAGCATTGTGCACTTCCTAAAGCGCGCTGCATATAGACAGCAAGGAAGTAAGTAGGTAACCAGTTTGTGCATGTTTTTTCTATAATAAATGGCAGATTGAACTCCACAAAATCCCAAAGAAGTCACTATAGATAGGACAATAATGAGACATATTTTATGCCTGCTTACAGAATATTTTTGAACAATTTGTGTCATTCTTGTTATATCTTTAAACAGATTATTGATCCACACGTAACCCAAACCCTCCTAATTTTTCATTCAAATAAAAAGAAAAAGACTACCTCATTTTTTACTCTCATTTGATCCTTAAATATATTCCTAATCGCACACATTAAATTAAAGGAATGTGAAACAGCATGGGAACAATTTTAAAGAAACCTCTCAAAATTTAAATGCTCGAATCTTTTCACCAGGTAATATAATAAATTACAAGCTGTGACCTCACTCAGAGATCAAGTGCTATAGAGGTTACTACCACGAAAAAGCAGATACCTACGTTATGCCCCTGGGGAGATCCAAGCGCAGCTACAGATGATGATGCTGCCTGGAAGAGATGGTTAGGTCACAGAGAGTGAGCAGGAACCTCGACCCAGGACAGCGTGGACCCCGACACAGGATCAGCCACCGGGGCACATGGCTTAGAACTCCTAGTAACAAAAGGCATGTTAGACAGATTCTCTAAGGCACCTAACACTTCTTATATGTTCAATCTTACGTGTTTAAGAATGCTACATTTCATATATTTACCTTCTCCATGAAAATGTCTGCTAATTTGAAAAACTGGGTTGCAAAACACAATGGCACTAGCTCTGAAGCTGAGTTTAATCAAAACATGGCTGAGAGTGCACACCTATGCTCAAATAAGGCTAGAAAACTAGTAATTTAATCAACATTTTATTTTTTAATTATGACAATGAATAATGAATTGTCAAACCATGGAACTTTACAGTAGCTAAAGGGGCCATCAATATTATCGGATGCAAAGTTAAACCAACTTTTACAGATGAGAGATGCCTTTAGAATAGCTGTGATGAAATGTATTCCACCAGATGAATTTCTGTGATATGATTGCAAAATGAAACTCTCTCACTCTCTTTTTTTTTTAAACAGGCAAGGGAAGGGGCAGTCAGCCTGAGATTTACACCTGATTTGTGTTATAGTAATCTTTGAAATTAAGAAGTGTATCCTTGCATTTCATTAAATTCTGGCTAATGAGATAACTGTCTTCCCAAGGAGGGAATGATAAAGTACTCAGGCCATAAAGCATAAATTAATACTGCAAGGTTAAACACTGGAACTAACTCATGTTTCAACAAAAGCCCCTACCAGCAGTTAAATTAACTGACATAAATACCATAAAATCTGTCTTTATTTTAGTCTCAGATGATGCTTCTTTCTACACCCCTGCTTTCAGTTTGTATAACTCATTTTTGCACATTATTGCATGCACCATTTGCCATTTAAAGAATCAGCCACAACGGGGAAAAGATTTAAGGAATCAAATACTCAGAGAAGAAAAAAGAACTGGTAGGTCTAGGGGACAGCATACCGAAGACTGTGAGTACTACTGAAAATACTACAATAGACAACAGTTGTTCAAGAAACAGTTAATTATGAGACAACCAGCCCAAAGAAATCTACTTTTAAAGCTTTTGATAGACAGTTTGAAAAAAAATGCTAAAGAAAAACCTGTGGTGATAATAGGTTTGATATATATTCTGGCAAAAATTATATCACATTAATGAGGTGGCTTAAAGGGCTCATGCATTTTGTAGGAGGCATTTCAATGTATTAGTATAATTAGCAGTGATGAGAAAACTGTTTGGAACTGAATTACCTCTCACGAGTTCATTTGAGCTATATGAAATTACACCATGCAAGAAGGAAAATTATGGAGCCATCCAGAGAGAGTTCATGCCTGATTTGAT
Source organism: Tympanoctomys barrerae (assembly GCA_002564285.1). Lineage (NCBI taxonomy): Eukaryota > Metazoa > Chordata > Mammalia > Rodentia > Octodontidae > Tympanoctomys > Tympanoctomys barrerae. Next base: position 12,614 of record NDGN011424505.1, read on the forward strand.
CATAGGCACTAATTGGATGATCATTTTCGTAAAGCTTTTCAAATGGTTGACAGTTTCTGGGTCTCATTTTTTTTAATGGACAAGCGCTTTATTTCTTATACTAAGCAACCAAACATAGATTTGTTAGAGATTTGGGTGTTTCTACAGAGACCTTACAGGTGTAATTGTCACAATCTGAGCAACCTTTGTCCCTTAATTAGCTGCTTTTGGGGAACCCCTAATGAGAGTTGCTGTTCTTGTTAACAATCTTAGAGAATACCTGATGAGTGAAGCTCTCGCAGCCTGACGACTGGCAGCACCACCATATGACAGAAATATAATGAAGTTAAAATTTGACCCAACTGGGATGGCTAGAGTAGCATTAGTGTTGTACTGCTTTTGATTCGTGTGTGTGTGTGTGTGTGTGTGTGTGTGTGTGTGTAATATGAAGTGTTCTGGTGGAATCCATCAAAAGAGTGAAGAGTAGAGGGCAGAAATAGAAAGACTACGATGGATCTATCCTCTGAGCCTAGCCAACATCATACAACACTCAGTACCACAGAATCAGTTTCTTTTGTATAAACTAATTTACTTGAGCTGCAAGATACAGCAAAGTCTTAAAGCAGGAGGGAATAATTAAACATCATACTTGTCACCTTCATGACTTTGCCTACTCCATACCTCCCACTGGAATAATTTCCATTATAACCATACAGAATTTTCAAATGAGATCAGTACTATGGAGTTAAAACTATTTAAAAACTACACTTGTCTCCTAGAAGATATATATCCTAGGAAATAAAAAAAAAAGTCATTATAAAAAAGTGGCACTCAATTTGTTGCTGAAAACAAAAATAGATAATGAAGTTAAGATTCTTTCAATATGATTGGCAAATTCTCATATTCTTAGGAAGTATCTGATGAGATATGATACACAGCACTGGTTTTGCAGGTATATAGGTGGCTCCACATTCATTAGCATGTAAGCACCTACTTAAGTTATGAAGTTTTCTCTTTCTCAAAGTCAAATACTAACTGTAGGTCTTCCTTTATCTGGAAGTTTTCTATCTGTTTTCAACTAGTGTATATCAGAGGATAATCACAAGCACTGCCTTCAGAAATATTTGTTGCAGGCATTGCAAATGCAAATCAAAAGGTGCAAGATTACTAAACTCAAAATTGTAATGAGTCCTCCTGCTCCCCCCAGACTTTCTGTGCCTCTAATTGGTGTACTTAAGTAGAAAAGTTGTCACTCACAAAGTTGAAACCAAACATGTTTTTTTTTTTTAATTAGGAATGGGTATTTCCTAAATGTGTTGCTACATTCAAGGAATATAACTTCAAGCCATCTAAAATTGAAGTTCTAATGAATCAGAATGTGGGATACTGTTTCCCCTACTGTTTCATTAGTCACATTAATTGAAAGAGTAAAAAATTTCACTATTGATAAGAAAATTTCATGTGAACCTTTTCTTCAGTGTTAGAAGGAATCTTAGATATTGGGATTTACACCGGTAGATTTGGACAGAAGACCTATTTGTAGTTGGGTTCTTGTCCCACCTCTGATATGTTTTCTCAGGTCATCAACATATAAAATGACAACCAACTTAAATGGAAAACCCAAGAAATGTTTCCAAAATTCTGTTGGGTCACCCTGAGCCATTTTTTGTTGTTTTTGTTGGCTTTATGGAAATTCTCCTCTGCTTATCTTTTAATTATTTTCTTCTCCTATTAGGGTCTAATCTTTATGTTGTCATATTTTCGTTTCAATTTCTTGTTTTCCTGAATTAGAATTTGTTTTCCACTGGGTTTCCTTTGTTGCATTTTCCCTTACACTTCTAGTCTTCTTTCTTGTGTTGATTCAAATTTTCTGAGTATTTTTCTTATACTTGATTAATATGCATCTGGGTAGAAAGGTTAAATTACCTTTAGCAGTGCAGCATGCCTGATGGAAGTGCTGATATTTAATTCTTGTTCCTTTATAAGTAATTGCTTTATCTCTGTGGCAACCATTTTTGATATCACATTACTTTAGGTGTTAATCATTTGCTTTTATCAACACCCAGTAAATGTTTTCCACCTGAAAATTTGAGTCATTCTTTTTTTTTAATTAATTTTATTGAGAAACAAATTGTACTGAGACAGTTTCAAAACCGATTAATAAGACAGGTTCAATAATTAATATATTGCACATTGTTGTCTTCATAGTAGTTATTCGTAGTACAAGATGCAGACATGATATCCTGTCCAAACACTAATAGTACAAATCTTTCTTCTCATTGAACTAAGAGAAAGGAGCTGTATATCTATCCTAACTATTTTGTATATACAGATACAAAATGTTCCTTCCTTTGTATCTCCTTTTTTTGCTTAGTTTTTTCAGAGGTGAGTCATTCTTCAGAGCCAAAATATTTCCTGTTTTTTATTACACGCCCTTCAGAATTTTCTGTTACTACTTTTTCATTTGTAGATGAATTTTTCTAGGTTTTGTTTCTTTAGATCTGATCTGAGGATATGTCTCACATGAAAGAGAGATTTTTTTGTTTACAGATATTTCATAAACCAAATTTGTGTAGTCCCTCCATAATGTTTTTTTTTTTAATCCTTTGGATTTTGTAATGCTTCATTACAGTTATTTTTCTGTTCTTCTCATTGGTCAACTTTTGAATTCTATGTCTTGTGCTATAATTTTGGTCTGATAAGAGATATAAAGACACTTTAAATTTCACTTTCTATAAATAAAAATTTAAAATAAAAATCTTGTTTCAGTTTTTAATCTTTCTGTCCAGGAAGGATTAGCCACAGGACATGTCACTTCATCTAAGCTTTCACCACTTGCTGATATCTGGTAATACCACCCTGGGAGATATGACACAGGTTATTTCATAAAATTACTTTTGTTAGTATACTTAGCACTCTCCTAAATCCTCTTTGGCACTGGCAAGCAAGTTTGCCCAACAACGGCACTTACTTTTTTGAATCTTATTCTCATTTATTTATTTCTTTTGGTGTTACCAGGGATCAAACTCAGGACTTTGTGCTTGCCAGGGAAGCACTTATTCCACTGAGCTATCTCCCCAGGCCCCTATAATCTGACTCTTAACTGCTTACTTATAGTTCATTTTTCTATTGGGTAGGGTATGTCTTCAAATAATTCTTCATAAAAAGTACAATGGCACTTTTTTGGTCTATTTTATGCTAGTCTAGACTAGGTAATTTATTAAGAGCAAAAAATTATTTTCATATAGTGTAGGAAGGTAAGATATCCAAGATAAAGGAGCCAGCAGGTTTGGCCCAGCCACTCTGTTAGAATGCTTTATCCTCATATTGCAGAATAGCAGGAGAGAGAAAGAGTGCTCGTTCACAACTCCTTTGTGTGGCAGCATTAATCTAAGAGACCACAACTCTCCTGACTGATTACCTCCCAGCATTGCTAAGGATTATGTTTCCAACACATGAATTTTGTGGGATATATTCAAACTCTACCAAACACTGCTTTTGTGTAGCTCTTGTGTATTTCAAAATGCCTTTTACTTACCACAAAACATTAGAAGAAATTTAGGCTGCGTAACATTTTAGAGATAGAACACTGTCCACGCTATCTATGGTTTTGCTTTTCAGAGTAGAAGTCACAAACTAGACCAACTTACATACTTTGGCACACAATTGTACACTTGAAATACTATTTTTCATCAATTTGTTTTTCTCTCTTTCTTTCTTTTTCAAAATGTGTTTGATTATTGTAGGGTCTCACTATGCAGCTCAGACTCATGGTGATCCTCTTGCTATCAGCCTCCCCAGCACTGAGCTTACAGGCGTCAGCCACTATGCCTGAACTCTGTGGCAGGCATTCTCAGTTCGCCCAGTGTTGGGGCTGGTGCAGCATGTGGTGCAGGGGATCAAACTGCAGTCTCTGCTCTTTCCAAAGCTTGCCTAAGCAGGAGCTTTAGTCTGCGGAGCTATCTCACCAGCTCTCGATTTATTTTTCTTCTTCAAATATTTTTTCAAAAATATATTTAAGTATGGGTCTTTTACATTGATTATTTGAGACATGTGATTGCTTATTACAGAAGTATGTAAAATATATACTTCAATATATTATCACAAATATGTCTTCATTGGAATCTTTGATTGTTATTCTGATAATTAGTCTTGTTCAGGAACATTTGAGCACTGGATTCCCATTTTCTATTTCCTATATTCAATATTTTCTTCTATGTTATCTTCATCCCTTTGTTCTTTTCTTCTACATTTTGAGATAACAGCTAAGATTTTATAGTCATATACCTCCCCTTATTGAATGGGGCTTCCACAATGCTGACTATTTTCTACACTTTATGAACTCCAGAGAAAAATTAAATTTTTCTATGAAGTTTTTGGTCTTTGTAAGTCTTTTGCTTCTTTTCAATTTCTTTTTTATTTGTTTTTAACTTGGGCTTTTTTTTTTTTCAGAACCAGGGATTGAACTTTTTATTTATTTTTAAATCACTCCTTTATGCTTTATGATCTCTGTGTTTTGTCATTGAGGATATCAAATAATTTTAAATATTTTTCTTTGTTGTTTTGTTTTGTTTCTTTTTTTTTTTTTTTTTTTTTGGCAGAACCAGGGATTGAACTCAGGCCCTCGTGCTTGCTGGGCAAGTGCTTATTCTACTGAGCCATCTCCCTGAACCCTTTTTTGGTTCTCTAAAAACAAATATTTTGAAAGTCTTCAATCATTTCTTCTTCAGTGTTCTTTTCACAGTTTCCAAGCTAGACTTTTTTCCACCAAATCATTTGGAAAGTACTTCAACGTCCCACTGCCAAACACACAAATGTGAGTGGATCAGCACCCATTCTTTCTACGCTGCGACCACTAATATGTGGAGATTCCACCTTCTGTAATGTGAAACGCACCACCTCTGCTCCTTAATCTATTTTGTCCAAACTTCTTCGAATTGATTAACGTCTCTCTGTTTCTACTATATCTCCAACAAGTACCCTACCAAGAATCAACGTCTTTCTTCTGTTCATGGTTCTCTGCTTTCTTGCTTTCACAGGGTTTTCAAAAGCATTGCGTATCTATATGCCCAGTGTATATCTCTTAAGCTTCCCCTTGCCCCTTGTCTGCCTCGGGCTGGCTTCTGTCCCACTGCTCCACCAAGGCCGCTCTCACTCAAGAGAGCAGCAGGCTCCCTGCTTCTAATTCTGATGGCTGATTCACATCCTTCTTGATTTCTCAGCAGAATTTGATATACAATTGTTATGGTTTGTGTCTAGTTGTCCCCCCAAAGCCTCATGCAGTCATGGGGTGGGGAC
>NDGN011424514.1:3717-13967 GCA_002564285.1 Tympanoctomys barrerae
TGGTGGTGGTGGTGGTGGTGGTGGTGGTGGTGGTGGTGGTGGTGGTGGTGGTGGTGGTGGTGGAGGAGGAGGAGACTAAAGCTAGGGCCTCACAAGTGCTTGAGCATATGCTTTACCGCTGAGCTACAGCCCCAGCCACGGCTATACTTTTATGTAGCATACTGAAATCTTTAAAAATCTAACAAACTGTGATTGTGGTGATTCTACTTGATGCATCTTCCTGGGGTTAGTAAAGCTCACATGCTTTTTTAATCCAGAGATTTCCAGGTGCTCTGACCGTGGCTCCTTTTTATAATCACACCAGCACATCAACTATATGAAAGAGGGCACCCTGGATTCTGTAGATTGGTGTGTTGTACTAACTAGCTTTTCAGTGTATTCATATGTCTGTGGGCTCTACTGTCTCCCTGTACTGGTTGTGTCCCTGGTCAGATTGTTCCATGAGCATGTGTAGATGTATTGCAGTGTGACCAAACCTTTTGAATGTCACAAAGTCCTGCATTGTTTTCATAGACCTTTGTCTCCTGTGTCCATAGCTCTTCCACATAGTACAATAGCCAGTTGAATTTGGACATTTCAAGTTTTGTCTGACTCAGGAGTCATGGCTTTTGAAGGTCATTGTACTGCTGGAAGGCACACAGAAAAACAATTAATTGGTTGTTAATGTAGGAGACTTCTTGTTTTCACACTTAATAGCACACAGAACTGCTGGAGTATAGTGTTCCTGTATTTAGAACATCCTTACCTGCTTATTGCTGGCCTAGGAATGAAGCCTGTGGGAGAATTTATGATTTACCTTTTAGAAGATAAGCTTACTGTTAGCACAGTTTTGCTTATTATTATGCTTCCAATAATGTCCAGCACTTACCAGATACTCAAATATTTGTTGCATGAATGAATAAATGTGGTTTCTGAATAAGTGATGGGTTGTTTACTGTTGCTGTTAGCATGTGCCTTTTGTTTCTTATTAAGCTGTTCTCCCCCTTTTTTCTTATTTCAGGCAGAAACCACTAACACCAGCCTCTTGCAGGTGCATCTGGAGTGCAGTTTACATAATAAAGTGTGTCAGCAATTAAAGGTAAAATGAAAGATTTAGTGTTTCCTTTCAGCCTTCTTGCTCTTTGCTTAAAAATGAAAACCAAAACAGCACTCACTTCTACTCTCAGAAGTATACATTCTATTGTCTTTTTAAAAAATCATTTATTTATTTATTTGGTACAGGGTGAGGGTTTTGGGGGTGGCATGATGTATGGTACCTGGGATTGAACCTGGATCCTTGCACTTGCCAGGTAGGCACTTAGACTGCTGAGCTATCTCCCCAGCTATTCTGTTGTTTTAAGTGTTTTTCTTTTTCAAGAATTTGAAATCACGAAGTTTGGATGATTTTTCTTTTCTTTTCTTTCTTTCTTTTTTTTTTTTGAGTTTTTCCTATTTTTCCCTTTCCAATCTCAGAGTTGTTATCTGGAATCTCATGATGTTTTACACTTACAAATGAGCATAATTGTAACAATGGAAAACTCCTCAAAAGCATTTGAAGAAAACACCCAAGATTTGTTAGATCATCTCTCCATTGTTTATGTGGCAACAGACAAATCTGAAAGCTCAGGTAAGATGGAATCTCCTGCAGCATTCCTCCTAGTGCTGGGGATGTGACTCGGGAGTCGCGTGTGTGCTTAGCACTCATGAGGTCCTGAGTTTGCTCCCTAGCACCACAAAATAAAATAGAAATCTTTGTTACAGAGTTTTGACATTAACTTTGCATCGCCAGTCAGTAGTGAGCAAATCAAGGAAAAGAACCTTTGCTTTTATTAAAGATGGCAGTAGAAACTGGCTGCCAATCTGCTGCAGCTAATAGGGCTGTATTATATTTTGAGAGTAAGTTAAATGACCAGTGCAAAATATTCTGAGTCCTTGTGGAATAATTTTTCTTGGAACTTCACGTAAAATGTTTGCGGTCTTAGGCCTCTTATTCCAGTTTTACCGAATTGCAGAAAGCTTGGTTGACTAAATCATGCTATTTTTGTGTTGTCAGTAGTCAGCACCCTAGCTAGTTCTTGGATGCCTGACAAATAACAGTAGAAATTTAATGTTTAGTTCTATGAATTTTATCTTTGGAAATGTGATCCATAAATAATTACTTGACCACTGTAACTTTCTAATACTTTTGGTAGGAAATACATACTGATGATCTATGAAATTAATATTGTGGGAGTTACTGATAGCCTTTGGGTATGATGACTGTTCTATGGGAAAACTATAAATATAGCAAAAAATATAAATTAAGTATATAAATATATATAAAAGAAATCGCACAAATAATACATAAAAGCATAGTTTTTTATTTGCAGATTTCTGTCTTGGTTCTGGGGACAAAACCCAGGTCCTGACACAGGCTAAGTCCATGTTGTTTCGCTGAGCCCTGGTGGCTTCTGAGTCATGGGTTGGATGCCAGTTACCTTCTGGTTCTCACGGCTGGCTGAAGCCGTGATGAACTGCAGGAGAGCCTTTCTGTCTTGGGTTTGTAGTTACTGGTGATTCTCATAATAGGTGGAGAAGATCCCTGTTCTGTGGAGAAAAGCCAGCCTGCATTCTGAGATGCCAGAGTTTGATTCTTTCCAAGCATGGCTGTTTGCTCAATTAACCCCCTGCAAACAAACAAACAAACCCAAACAAACAAAAAACACAGTATAAAACCTAAACTGAGGTTTTCTGTCAGGGAGATTCTTCATCATACAGAGAGCCCACGTGAGCAGGCCAGTCTTTCTGTAAGGATGATTTTTCTTTTGACTTAAAAGAGTACCCAAGAGGAAATAGCTTCTGGTTTTAATACCAATATTCAAAAAATAGGTTAACTTTTTTTGTAGAAATGTATAACCATTAACAGTATTAAGATCTGGGAATGAGATGACTTTTTGTTTTAATCTCATTGCTTTAATTCTTTTGAACAGATGATTCGGCAGTGAATATGTATGTATTGCATTCAGGAAACGGCCTTATATGGATACAGGTATTAATAAATGCTTACTTAAAGAAGAATTTGAAATTGTAAGTGGGCACTAAATTGCAGTATGTAAGAACTTCTCAGGAACAGATGCAGAAATAGTCGTATCTGTTATGTTTTGCTTTCATTAAACCCATTCTCTCTTGCTTGAAGCCCAATTTGTGTAAAAGTTACCGCCAATTTCCTTGTAGACTCATCTCCTGAGCAGTTGTTAAGTATCCTGAGCTGTGCTGCTTATTTATATAGCATTCAGACTACATAACTGTTCACCTGGCTGAAGGTAGTAATCGGGTTTTCTTCTTGCAGGATGTGCATCATCTCTCACAAGGGGATGCTCTGTCTCTGCAGTTCAAACCAGTACTGCTACCTACTTCTGCGACGAACTTCACCAAAATTGCCTCTTTTACTTGCAAAGGTATTCATTTTAAAAAGTACTGGAGGTTGTCTCTTCCTTTCGTTACTTGGTTGATGGTTTGGCAGTACTTTCTGCACAGTAATTTAAAATTGCAGATGAGCGACATGGATTTAAAAAGATTTTGATTTCAGTACACCAAAGTCTTTGTTGTTAAGTGGTGGAATGATGTAAAGTGTGGTGATGGCACTTGTTTCCTGCTGTATTTGTAGGGTTTAAAGCTACAGCATGTTGAAGCTTAACTTGGTGACTTACTGTAGGACTGGGGTGGACCTGCATTTGTTAGAGGTGTCGCTTTCAACAGTAGCTTAGCTTTGTTTTAGTTTTGTTTCCTTGTAAAGAATGTGGTTGAATACTTAGTGAGCAGGTACCCCTGTCCTGCCTTCAGGTTCTTCCTTATACCTGAGAGTTCTGTAGAGGAATTCAGATGGACTTGAAATGCAGGGTAATATGTCTGGCTCACGCATGTTTCAAGAACTGTAATTCAAAGCAATAAATGAGATATAATTTATTGCTTAGATCAATAAAGATCATAAAGGTTGTTAATATTCTGTTAGGAATACAACAATTAGGAAACAAAACATACTTGTTTTAACTGGAATATAAAGCAATGAAGGCTGTTTAGGAAGGAAAATTGTCAGTCTCAGTGAAAATTTAAAATACTCTTATTTGTTCTTTAGTCTTCAGTTCTAGTTGTAGCAGTGTTTCCTACAGGTATGTGTATTTAAGACTACGTCAGGGGCCAGCGAGATAGCTCTAAAGGTCTAAAGTGCCTGCTCAGGCAAGCTTAGGTGAGCACACAGGGACCATATTTCCATCCCAGCACCACATACCATGCCAGCCCTGCCCCCAGGGTGGGCTGAGCCAGCAAAAAAAAAAAAAGACTACATCAGATTGGGTATAGTGACGTGTGCCTGTGGCTTATCTCCTCAGGAGGCTGAGGCAGGAGGATCACTTGAGCCTGAGCAGTGTAGTGATACCTTTTTTGCTTAGGTACAGAATGCCTGGAAGGATGGATATCCAAGGAAGTGCTAAGAATCATTTCCTCTGTCAGAGATGCAGGGGTGAAGCAGATGTTAGTTTCCTTTTTTAAATAGTGTTTGAATTGTTTTTGGAAGCCTGTGTATATATAACTTTGAAGAAAATTGACTGTTAGCGTGAGAGTCAATAACTCAACATTAGCAACTTTGCATTATGACCTAGATGAAGGAAAGCCACTATTTTATCATGAGTGATGTTTGAAGCCCATTCCCACCCATTATAGTTAAGCTCACCTTTGCTGTCAGGGCTCATCCCTGTCTTGTCTTGTGGGCCTCTGTGTGCTGTTCCCCGCCCTACTAGTGAGCTCTGCTCCTTACTTCTGTCATCCCTAGCAGAACTAGGAGTTTCCTCTTATGCTAAAGACAGATCTGTGTAAAGGAAAAGCCACAAAATACTACTTTTTTTTTGCCCCCAAGGTTTTCAAAAGGGATGGAGGGGTGCAGGGGAGATGCAGACCTGGTACTCCAGATGGTTGATAGCAAGCCAGTGAGGAGGAACATAGGAGCATTTGAGAAAGTGTGTTCCCATGTATATTTGATTCAGTTTCAGTGATGTCAGCAAAGTCAGCTAAAAGTTATAAGTAAAACTTGTATCTTAATTTTGTTCAGGCTTAATGAAAGATACTTACATTTTACATTTATTTCTTTACACAAAAAGCAGCTACAACATGTGACAGTGGAATTATAGAAGATGTGAAGAAGACAAAAACCACTCCAACACTAAAAGCATGCCTCTCATCCCCAGTGGTGCATGGGTACGTTCTCCCAAATCATGCCTTTTCCCTCTGTAAGTGCTTCTAAAATGCAAGTGATACAGCTTGTATACTTCTCTTTCTTGAGTTGCCTTCCCCTGTGTTAGCACTGCTGAGACTGTAGAAGGTTTCCTAACAAAATGGGAAGAGAAAGCTAAGTAATTCGACTTATGAAGTAGGTTCTAGGCCTGGGGGTCACGTGTGTGGAAAGAAGTGCTCGTGCGTGTTTCTGAGTGGCATTCAGACCTGGTTTTGCCCTGGTGGCCTCTCTGAGCTGCCCTTGCCGTTGCCGGGCCATTTCTTCTGTTTTCACTGCTGTTGCTATAAGCCAGGAGGCTGAGGAAGTGACCTCTGGTCATTACCAATAGCAGTGTTTCCTGCTGCCCCCTCTTTGCAAGTGGAGGCTGCTTCAAAGCTAATGGTGTGCTTAGCACTCAGGGCTAACGGCCCACGTGTCTGCTGTCCACAGGTATTTCAGAGTGGACTCCTCTGCAGCCCGGTTTCACATAGAGAGTCATGAGAACACGTCAGGAGTGTGGTCCATATGGTGCCTCAACCATTTTGACCCAGGTGTTGTGTTAAAGGATGTGTTTATTTCCAAGGAAACCAAGCACATTTTAAAGGTATACATTTCTCCAAGCTTTGGCTTATTGTAGTTTTGACTTTAGTCAAATGCTATGAAATTAATGCTTGGTAATATAAAATTTAACTTTGGTGTGCAATTTAAAGAAATATTTTTCCTTTAATATTCCAGAATACCTTTTAGGGTCTCTTATCTTTCCTTCCCCCTCCCAGTCACCCTAATCCCTTGCCTCCTTCTCATTTTTAAACTGTTGTTCAAGGAGCTCAAAATAATCAGTGTATATCTTTTAAAAATGCTTACCTTAACATTATTTAAAATGTTATATGATTTATACTAAAATATTTTATTTAGTAAAAATCTAATGGTAAAATAGTAGTTTGCAAAGTACCATTTACAGCAACATTAAGATTATCTCTATGAAAATGAAGATAATGGCATATTAAGCAGCGTTTGAAATAGTTGTCTTTGGTCTAGAACTAATTCAGCAAAATTCCACCTTTTTAGTGTATAGGAGAACTTTAACATCATATTTTATGATTTTAAACATAATTAATGTTAGGAAAAGTAATCTCTCTTGCTTCTTTTCTTTTTAGATTCTGAATTTCACTGGCCCTTTATTTCTACCTCCAGGCTGTTGGAATGTATTTTCTTTGAAACTTGCTGTTAAAGACATTGCCGTAAATATATTCACCAATGTATTTTTGACTACAAACATAGGTGCCATTTTTGCAATACCTCTACAGATTTTCTCAGCATCAAATAAGGTATTGTTAACAATGTCCTATATGTGTTGCAGTTTCTAAAAACGACGACTTTTTATTTACTTATGATGCTTGGGTTTTATTCACTGAGTTTAAGTTTGTGTTCTTCATGGCTAAGAAATTGAAGGATATCAATTTTAGATGGTAAATTTGTTTACAGACTGAAATTTTTATTGGAAAGGATTGACTTTTCATGAAGTAATTTAAAATTATTTAATAAAATAAATCAGGGCCAGCAAGATAGCTCAGTGGTCTAAAGTGCCTTCTAGGAAAGCACGGGGACCAAGGTTTGCTTCCCCAGGGCAGGCTGAGCCAGCCTCAAAAATAAAATGAAATAAAAAAATACATCATTTCAAATTGATTAGTTCAGTTCATTTTCATTCATTTCCAAAAAAATTTTTTTTTCCTTTTATGCTGCTGAGATTGGAACCTGTGGCCTTATGCATAATAGGCAAGGGCTTCCTCACAGGACTCATCCTCAGCTCTTATTTCCAGAAATTATAAAGCAAGGAATGTATGCTTGCTATGGACAGCATCTTTAAAATTTCATTGCATACCACAGTGACTTCAAATAAATTAGATTATAAAATGCATTATTCGTCTTTTAAATGAGAGTTATTATCTATAATTTTATTATGTTGAATTTTCCTATTGGGCCAGACCTAAAACCTGAAAAGTTTCATAAGAGAATAAATTATAAAATCTGGGTAAATTGTGTTTAGTTTAGGTTCTCTTAAACATGTCTCATTTTTGTTAATGTTTGTTTCTTTTTATTTAGTTATTGTTGCTTCCTTTTGATCCAAGCTATTCTGTATAACACTGGGCTCTAGTTTTTCACTATGAGACATTCATGCAATCATCTTCATGATTTTTCTCTCTTACTAGTGTTGATGTTTCAGTTAGAAATGCCTTGTGTTTAACTAGAAGATTAAAGGTAGAGCTTCATAAATCAAACTGAACAAAAATGTGAGGTTAGTTAATGCTATTATTTTTGAACAGGGCAGATTTCTTAGAAATGTCCTCTTTTCAGTTAAGAGGCACATGTAAGAAGAATGTGGAGGGGAGGTAGCAAGGGCAGGTTTCAGGTGTGTGTGTGCAAGAAGCAAGTTTGGACTATTCAGATCTGCAGGAAATGTGATGTACAAGTCCTGAGTAGGTAGGCCTTACTGTAGATTTGGCATATTGGTTCTCAGAGGACTAAAGTACAGTTGAAAATAAACAGGCAAAACAAAACACTACCAAGACTGTCCTGACACTGACTTACTCTTTAATCCACGTGGTAGCTGGGTGTCTCGTGGCTCTCTTTATGGGCGTTGGTGATTGTACAGCATCCACCATCGTGACCTTTCTGTGAGAGGCGGCTCATATTTTTCTGACCTGATTTAAGGATAAAGAAAACCAAGACATGCCTTTCTAGTTGTCTGGCTCCTGGTGAAAAGGGAGTCCACTGAGGTGGAGGCCAGTGTCTGCTTCATATTTTAGTGCAGTAGGATTTTTATGCTAAGTTTTGTGATTTAAGTTATTCATATATTACTTTTCAATCTAGGAAGGGAGTCTGGGTTTTGAAGTGATAGCACATTGTGACATGCATTATTTCATGGGAAAATCAAAAGCAGGTAAGTATTTTGCCCTTAGACTTTCTGTAGAATTCGAATTTGGGGGGACTGGGAAGTAGTGAGTAAAATTGGATGGAAAGTTAATTCTGTTAAAGTAATTGTGTCATATTCTATTCATAGAGAGCATGATCATTGACAGAATGACTTCATATTGTTCAGAATCCTCCAAAACACATCCAGGGTACTTGTGTAAATAATGCTGTTATTCTTTAGTAGCCTATGCTTTTTTGTAAGGCTCTTAAAAAAATAATATTGTTTGATCATTGTAACAGCCTTACCAGGAAAAACTGGAAGATGAAAGAGCTGGCTCGATGCTAGTAAGAGCTTTGGAATTGAGTTTGAAGACTTAAGCTGCAGGGTGTAAACATCTTGTAGGGTGCTAATGGTGGTGTGAGGGCAAAGGCCAGAGTATTGATCAGGAAATGGGTTTAGTTTTCTGGATTAAACTTTTTTTTTGTATTTCAATTGATTAAGCTATTTAAAAAGAGAATTTTAAAGTACAGACATTTCTTTTGGAAGACTTCCTTCTTTTCTTCCTGGTACCCTGTATAGCACAGACAACCAGGGGGCAACATGAACAGTAGACCAGTGTGTAAACACGCAGCTTGTGTAGGCTCTGGCCTGCCTTCTTTTGAGAAGTGGCTTTTGTGTCTCAGCACTTGACATAGGATGCTGAAAGACTCAGATGAGCACATTTGCATGGAAGCAGAATTTTACATTTCAGATTTCAGGCTCCTAAAAATGCTTCAAATAATCTTAATTTGTTTCAGGCTGTATTCACAAGCCATGTGTCTTTTGTGTTAATACCTTTACATAATTCAACTTCATTTTTGCTTTTCACATGTTTGTTTAATTTGATATATCATTTACCATTGAGTTAGAGGGACTTTTGGTTAAGTAGCAGGAGAAAGAGGAGGTATTACTCTTTTGTCCTTAGTTTGAGATGTTTTAACGATCAGGCCTTGAAGGTTGTTAATTAGTATTTTCTATAAATCTAAACATTAAATTTGGTCTACTTTCTAGAGAGACCTAACTGGGATAGGAGCCTTTCTCTGGATCGGTCTACCTGGGATATGGATTCAGAACTTGCAAATAAGTTGTATGACAAGTGGAAGAAATATAAGAACGGCGATGTCTGTAGGTAAGTTTTCAGTTGCTTTTTGTTCCATTGTTAAGAAGTGGGGAGAAACTATTACGTAGTTTTTTTTTTTTTTGAAATTATACGGAAGTTTTAGTTGTTTGTGATATTTGTCTTTATCTTTTTATTTTGACAAATTTCAACCCTCAGAAAAAATAGAAAGGATAATGCCGGGAGCACGCGTATATTCCTCAATTAGATTGTGTTTATGAGGTGTTTGCATGTTACCATTTTCCCTGTATTTTCTTCATTTTGTATCTTTGTTGCACACACATGCACTCATTTTTGGCCAGGTCACTTGAAAATGAGCTGTACGTATCATACTTCAGCTCTCTGTACTTCACTAGGACTATTTTTAACGTTATACTTCAATCTTCAACACTTTACTAGGAAATCATTTCCTTTGCCTGCCCAACAAGTTCAGTGAAGTTATATTATTTAATATACAGTTTATATTAAAATTTTCTTAGTTGGACTAATTTGTTTTCTTTTTTTTTTCCTAGTGTGTTAAAAAACCAGGCATTGTATGTGATTGTCTTGTTTTTATAGGCTGAATTAGGGTTCCATCTTTCACTTTTTTGTCATATTAACAGTTTTTGAATCCTGTTCTGTATTGGATTTCTGTGATTGGCTCCTTCGGTTTAGGCTCAAGCTAAGTGTTTTAAGCAAGAATTACTTTTTTGATCTCGTGTCTTGTTTATTGCATCATACCAGGAGTTGCGTGTCTGTTTGTCCCACTGTTAATGTTACTTAGTCTCGCTTAGGTGATGGGGGTCAGAGTTCTTCACGTTCCATACTAGTTTTCTTTTCAAAATGAAAAAATAATGTGTTCTATGATGATTTGATAGCACACAAATATATTGTTCCTGAAGAATCTTACACTCTTTGATTTTAGCATTCATGGAGTTTTTTTTGTTTTGTTTTGGGTTTTTTTTTTTTTTTTTTTC
>NDGN011424538.1:0-10614 GCA_002564285.1 Tympanoctomys barrerae
AAAAAAAAAAAAAAAAAAAAAAGAGAGAGAGAGGGAAAAAAATCAGGGCCCAAGTGATCAGCAATCCAGCCACTCGACCCCTACAACAAAGAAAGAAAAACTGCTTGGCTACTCTTCCAACTGGCAGCAGAACTTAGCATCATCCACATGGTATTAGTTTTAGGCACATACAGAATGCAAGAATTCTGAGGTTAAAGAGGTTTCCACCTATATTTCAGAAGGCCTGGGAGGCCAGGCAGTATGCCCCTGGGAGGGCAATATGTAAAGCTGTGAGTGAAAAACCTATTCAATAAAAATCACAGAAGTTTGGACAAGCCAAAAACCTAGATTGTTGAGGAAAGCTGCAACAAGAGAGTAAAGCAGGTCTGAAAGAGAAGCCATGAGAGCCACAACCAACAGAAGTGTCGTAGAGGAACAGCCACATAGAGCTCACAGTTTGCCATAGATTGCCTCAGATGTTAAATGTGGAACTGCAGGGCTTAATGTTTGCCCTGTGGGATTTGGGACTTGCTTTGGTCTAAATGCTTTGTATCCTTCTGTGTGTACTTTTAAAATGGTCATGTCTATCTTATGCCTTTAAATGTTAGAAGTGTTTAACTTTTCATTTATACAGGGGCTCACAGCTAAGAGTTTGCCTTAGATCTTGGAGGAGACTTGGGACTTGGATTTTCAGCAAAGCTGAAACTGTTAGGACTTTGGCAACTCTTGCACATAGACTAAGTGCCTTTTGCATAAAGGTTTGTGTATGAGTCTTTGGGGGGGCAGGGGCAAAATGTTATGGTTCTCATATAATATAATATTGACAGAATTAATAGTGTTTCTTAATGATAGTTAAACCTGTGTTATAATGTTAAAATTATGAAATGTTAATAAGCATGCCTTTGTATCTAGAGACTAATTATATGTCTAGTTGCCAATTTGACAAGGGCTAGATTTTAGTGGTAGATATTTTGTGTCAACTTGAGAAGCTAAAGGCTTAACTAAATCTGCTCAGCAATTCCACACCCTGGGGCATGGAGGGCCCTCCCTGGGGCATGGAGGGCCTACCCTAGAGTGACTTAACACAAAAAAGACATGCAAAATAAACTGAGGAAGGATAAAGGGTTCCATTCCTCAGAGATCTCTGGTCTTTGCAGTCAGCATCAAAAGAAGGGAGGAAGGCTTGCAACAAGCTGCAGCTGCACCTCCTCCCTTTACTTTGCTGTTTTCCACTGCCATGAACTGCTGCCCTCTGCTATGTGCTACTGTCTTGGATCCAGCCAAATATAGACTAAAGTATAGACTAAAATTTCCACTAACTGTGAGCTAAATAAACCTTTCCTTTCTTAATTTTGGGTTGTGGGATATTTTGTCCCACAACAAATAAAAAGTAAATGACACAATATTGCTCCTTTTAATCACAGAGACACATTTTGAGGCTCTTCTTCAGGTTTTAAATCATGTTCCTGCAAGTGAGCACAGTAACTTGTTTGAATGATGTTATTAGACCAACGTAAGCAGACTGTATACTTTCAATTAAATCCAAAATGAATCTTCTCTTTTCTCTTCAAATTTGTTTTACAGGGTTTAAATAAATTGTTTTTGTTTATGTAAATAACTTTTGAAACATAAAATGCCATAGAAGTTAAGGCCAATTTTCTTTCTTTTCTATCCTCTGTGTGTGTGTGTGTGTGTGCATTTTAACTGCAGTTTTAAAAATTTTTTGGTGAGAAGACAGCAAGTGGAAGTTCTAATCCATTCTGCAGTTTAGTGGCCTTGCTTCTTCCCTACCTCACTACCAATATCTCACTACCATTTCTTCTGTTACTGTTTGTTGCAGAGGAGGTGTCTGCGCGGATAGTTCAAGTGGTCACAGCTGAGGCTGTAGCCGTCCTGAAAGGCGAACAAGAGAAAGAAGTGCAACACAAAGACCAACCCACAGCTCTGCCTTTAGGTAAATGGAGAAGAGCCTCGGGGCTAGGGCTGAGGCTGGGCACACTGATCAAGCCTTCGTGTTAAAAGGCAGTTTAGAACTTGGAGTGTCTTGATTGTCCACAAGACGCACCAGGACCTAATTCCACCCTCCTTCCCAGGATTTTTGGATTTTGGTGGGTTTTTGATAATGATAAACATATAGTTAAACATTCCCTGAAGTAGCCCATAAGTTACCATTTTCTAAACCATTAGAGGGTTGCGTGGCCACTAACACATAAGGAAAAGGTACTGAAGTTTCCAGATAGAGATGGTTATTTCCCTTTATGGGTTTTGATAAATGATTAACTACACCATAGTTTTATTTCTGTCTTCCTAAACTAGCTACACCGAACCTAGAACTGGAGCTTTGATAAAATCCTCAGTGACTCTATCACATGACAAATACTGACTGCTTGGCTTTTCTTGGGGCATCGATAGCCCTACCTTTTCTCTTGCCCACACATCAACTACGCTTCAGTGACAGGCAGATAATATGGCTCATGCTTTCTCAGAAAACACTCAGCTAAAGCCTTGCTTCCCCACCCATTCATAAATAGAAAAATAAGTAAACCAAGATACACACGTGCATACATGAAAGCGTACAAGGAAAAACACTTTCTTAGGTTCGATATACGCTTTTATTTCACATATATCTCATCTGTAGAAAGGTATGCCTTCTAACCCGTAAAAATTACTACATATCCATTATTCTCTCTTATAGTCCAATGTGTCCTTAATTTTCTTATTTCTAGTCCTTCAAGCCTCTACTAAAACTAAAGGGCCGGCCAGATAGCTCAGTGGATTAAAGTACTTGCTTAGACAGGCACAGGGACCAGGGTTCAATTCCCAGCCCCACATGTCATGCTGGCCCCGCCCCAGGGTGTGCTGAGATGGTGACTGAGACTGGGTGTGGTAGCACATGCCTATAATCCCAGTGCTCCAGAGGCTGAAAACAGGAGGATCACTATATGTCCAATCTATGTAATGATTCCCTGTAGACTCTGTACTAAATACATAAAAATAAATAAAAGTACTTTGCTCTCTCAAAATATAGAATATACATAGTAGTCTCTGAGTGGCTTATCAAGGATTATTTTGATCTTAACATGGAGAGGGGGAAAATAATAGAAAGGGGAACTATAATCAAAAACATTCCTCTTTAGCCTATTGTTTACTTCTTTGAAATAAAAGAAAACTCATTTTTAAAAATTTTGATTTTTAATATATGCCAAGTAAAACCCACGGGGTCAGGAAAATGAAAAAGGCCTCCGCCACCCCAAAGCTGCCTCTACTGTTTATAAAACTGAAAGTTGAGTGATCTTTAAAACACAGTGAACCACTGACTGGCCTTGGCTGAGAAGTATTTCCTTGAGAAGTTCCATGTTTCATCCCAGGGGTCCTCATGAAGGTTAGAATCCTCAGGAGCAAATAGCAGATGGTAGCATTTACTGTCAATGACTTCCATCTTCTGTGTTTCTCTCTGTCCTTCTTTGGGTGCAAGGCTGAGACCAGAAGATGACTCAGCTCCCACCAGTGTGGGCTTTATGTCTGAAGGATGCCTGAGGCCACACAGCTTCACTGTCTGAAAAAACCTCGAGAAGATGATTTTGACATTAGACCCAGGAAGCAGGATATTATTTGGAAAAAGTGGTAGCTAATATAACTATCAGTGATCAAAGTAACATTTACTTCCAAATAAACCATTTGGCCAACAGAAGTTTTTTGTGTTCTTTTTTTTTTTTCATTTAGACTAGCATAATCCAGACTAAAATGCCTGCCTATAAGTGTTTTTCTTTGTTGTAATGTGGCTAAGTAAAATATATTGTTAATTGAGCAAGTAGAAAGAAATTAATGAGATAAATGATAGAATTTCAACATTCATCTATTTTTATGGGGAAGGCAAAACAATTTTATTTAAAAAATATATGAAATGCTTACATTTTTAGATTATTAAACATGTGGACCAGGTAAAGGGGCTAAAAATAGGTTAAATGCAGGTTATTATTTAATCTTCCCATGAATTTCCTTGAGGGACCTTTTCACAGATGGAGAAACTTCTCCACAAATCCACTAGACTAATAGAATAAATTATTGTTGTCCCATTTCTCTACTGTTTGGTCTGCAGCACCTGAAGAGACAGCTAATCTGCCTCCCTCTCCACCCCCCTCGCCAGCCTCAGAACAGACCATCCCCTTGGAGGAAGGTAAGTCCTGCTGGACCTTCCAGGGTTTGTCTTCTCAAAAAGGGTAAATAATAAACATCAGGCAAAAGGCATGGGCTTCAGTATTGGCCAGATGTCATTCAGCTTTGGAACTGCCTATTTTGAACAGTGAATAAAGTCCTTAAATGTATAATCATTTCATTGCAGTCAAATCAAAAGAATATGGTAAACAAAAGAGGAAAATCTACTGAATAAAGGAGAGCATAATTTTATCTTTAAGTTGCTACAATAACTATAGAGAAACAGTTTATCCAATGTAGTGTGTGGTGGCAAAGCTATCATCCTATCTTATGAATGACTCAACACAAATGAACTCAACACAAATGAAAGCAGTGTAATCCCCATGATAGTGGGAATCATATTTATTGATGAAGTCAACACTTGCTTAAGGAAACATCAGGAATTGTCCCTTTTTTGCTCACCATTGTATTGTCAAGAACCTCCACAGGGCTAGATCCACAGCAAGTTCTCAATGGATATTAATGAATAAGTGAAGAAGTTAGTGCAGGAACGTGATGTTGAGGGCAGTGAACTAAGAGCTGAAATCGAGGCTCCTTTCCTGCTGAGGCCTGTCTTTGCCATGAGTGTATTCATACGCTTACTCAACACAGAATGTTGTGTCAGCTTTTCAGTCCTTATTGAAAAAACAGAGGGACACTTTTAAAGAATGCCCATTCAGATCTCAGAAAAGCACTAAGCAAAATTATGTTGAAATAGCAGCTGAGTGCAAGCTCTCTTCTGACTTCTTAGACTGTAAATGATGTACAAGTTCACTGACCTAAGTGGAACAAGCAATAGTGATCTATTTGTACATTATGTTTTATCCTCTGAAACCAGAATTTTACAACTATTTTATTACGTACTTTGTTTTTTTTCATTTTGGCATCACTTTATAGAGTTCACAGCTGTATAAACCTAAACATTTTTACGAAGTTTTATCTTTGTGAAACTGAAGCTTTTTTCCAATTTAATGCCTGACATAATGTTAAACAAAATTATTCCAGGAAAAAACATTAGGGATGATATTCAACTGATAACGACCACTGACTATTAGTTAATCTCTTTAATGTGATTTAATTTTTTCATCTATATACTCAAAAGAATCTTTTTATCCTTTTGCTTATCCATTCCCTCCATGCACCGCCTACAGCATCCTGGGAAATCCACAAATTCTGAGCACATATGAATGAACAAAATAGAAATGAGCCTTGATTTTTAAGGAGCACACTGTCCGATGAAGACAGGAAGTCCAGTAAATAAACTTTCAAACAATTTAAAATTGAATTACACCAGGAAGGAGAGGATCAGGGAGTCGTAAGACAGAATAACAAGAGAAGCTTTATTTTATTGAATGGGGAAAGGGTGGCTTGAGAGGCTGAGCCCAGAAGTATGAGAAAGTGTTAACCAAGCAAAATTGGAAGGCAGGGGCATTTGGGGCAGAAGAACCAAGATACAAAACTTCTCAGGTGCGCAAAGAACTGGTGTTCAGGAAAGGGCAACATGGCTAATGGGTAGTGAAAGAAGGGTTGGGGGAGGAAAGAGAAGGGTAGGAAGGGAGGGGTAGGAAAAGGAAGGGAAAGAAAGGGAAAGGGAAGGGAGAGGAGAGAAAGGGAAAAGAGGGGGAGCTGAAGAGGGAGGAGAAGGGAGGAGAGGAGAGGAAAAGAGAGGAGAGAAGAGGACAGGGTAAGAGAAGCCAGCTGGGTCGCAGGCCTGGGCTTTCTTCCAGGTGCAGCAAGAACTTAGGTGACAGTTGTGCTTCCACTGAGCATGATTCTGAGCTCCTGCTTAAAGCCATTCAAGTGTTGGTGAATCCTCTTAACCAGAAAGGGATGGGAAGTCCACACAGTTGACTTCTTCCAAAAGTCTTCTTGAGGTCAAGGCATTGGCTCTTACTTTTTTGTTGTTGTTGTTTTGCGGAACCGGGGATTGAACTCAGGCCCTTGCGCTTGCCAAGGAAGCACTTATTCTACTGAGCCATCTCCCCAGCCCCTGGCTCTTACTTCTTGATGAGAGATCCAAACAAAAAGGAAGGTGATCCCACCCCACCATCTGGGAGTTCACCATCCTGCTTTTAAGGGTGTGTCCTAGTGGATATAATGAAAATAAAAATAAATAAAATACAGAATAAGTTTCCATTTTGGTTACTTATGTGTCACAGTAAACTGCTTCCTTATATTTCATAATTACTTTCCCCAAGTGGTTTCAGAATATTCAGAGGAAATACTAACTTAGTTATCACTGAAAGTAATTCAAAGTTATTTTCAAGTCTAACTGATGCTTTTTAAGAAAAGCAATAAACCATATGAAGCCTTAATGATTTACTTTTGAAAGCCTAACCATATTTTGTTATATGATGAAATATAGTTTATAAAATTTCCCTCATTCAACACCAAATATTATTATCACCTTAAGTATGTTAATGAAATAAGGTCTAGACGAAGTATTGCTTCTTTTTATTTTAAATCCCAATTTTTTTTTTTTTTTATTTTTGGTGGAACCGGGGATTGAACTCAAGCCCTTGTCCTTGCAAGGGAAGCACTTATTCTACTGAGCCATCTCCCTGGCCCTAAATCCCAATTTTGTATAGCAAATAATAGAATTACTTTTAAGTCTAGCTTTGTTGGAAAGTAAATTAATGACCAGTCAGTCAACTTTTGAACTACTCAGTTTTTAATCTCATTAGTTTTTAAAGATCCATTCCAACTTCTATCAAAATCCTACTTTCTGTGGTAGAAAGCGACTAGGTGAGTTCCTTTGCTTTGTGTACAGGATTTATTTTTCTTCTCTAGCATACCTTTAAAGCAGCTGCAACAGTCTGATCCTTTTGTATAAAAGGAAAGGAGCTCTTGGATTAAATAGAATATTCAGTGACTTTGGGGATGCATTAACTTTTTATTAACTATCAAACATTTTTAAAGCTGTTCTTTCCCAAAGGGAGAGCCTGAAAGGTTCCACAGAATATAACTTAATATATTAATTACCATAATTTATAAATATTCATTTATTGTAATTAATGTAACATTGATAATTCCCACGATATGTGGTTATTCTGGGGAACATTTACAAGGGGTTTTGATGAAAAAAATTAACAAGTAACACACTTAGAAAGGAAACCATTGTACAATTTTCTAAAACTGTGCTAGTTATGATGTTTTCTAATTTACCTCCTTTTACTTTGACCCAGTTTTAATAATTGCCATTTGATCTGAGCTATTAGAATTTGAAAGTCTGTACAAGTACAATGGAATCATTAAAAAAGAGAACCAGGAATTCTGATGCCCTCTCAGGTTTGTTCCAGAGTTCTAGAGTGATGTTTTTCTTGTGTCTTAGATGTGGTGATATTAATTGCTAGTTTAAAACCAGTTTCCCTCTATGTTACTCTAGAATAGCATAAGTAGTCAGTGAACTCAAACTCAGACATCCTAAGGAAAAGCTTGCAGGATGGAAAGGGCTTAGAGATGGTGAAGAGCCCTCTGGCTTAGGCCAACTGCCTTCAGAAACTGTGGGATTATGGGAGCAAATTATCTTCAAATGGAAGTTCCTTGTTACAAGGTAATATACAAATTTCCATTTTCACCCTCAAGTAAATATCCCAATTATTTTTAATTAGTATGTATCCCACTCCCACTGGGAGTGATCCAGCGGCACCCACCAATGACAACTTCATAAAAAACGAGAACCTAATGTCTTATTCATTATCATTGGAATCAATTGTGTTGTTGGGACTTAGCTGGATCCCTAAGCATAGCTTGCCTGGCTTGTCTCTTGCGCTTTTACTGTAATTGGATGTTACTCACAGGTCCTAAACAGAGACTTGGAGTACATTTAGCACATAATACTCAAAGATGTCTGGCTTTTGCCAGACAGTCTTCTGAGAGTTTTCTTGGCTTAGGCTTAGGACTGAAAAATACAAAGAGAAGCTACTTTTCCACTAGAGCCTTTAAAATTCTGTTGATGACTGGTTAAAGTTAAAATCTTCAGAATAGTAAACACTGCCTCTTTTGACATGTTACAGACCTGAAGCAAAGCTGTGAGCTGTTTTTACATTTGAGAACTTATAAAAAGAGCAACAATGATAAGAAAAAGGGGTCTAAAAATCTTCAGAAGCTTAACAGCTTCTGAGAATGGCCTCCAATGGACAGCTCTGGGTTTTCAGCTCTTCCGTTTTATACTGTAGTCTTCTCTACTTCCCTCCCCCCAAAATGTTGAAAAGCAGAGAAACAACTTCCTCTTTTTCACGTCTTTCCCCAGGTGCAATGCACTGAGCACACCCAAAGTATTAACAATGCCTTCCACAGCTGAGGAGTTTATAGGCTCAGAAAGCCACTGGAGGAGATAGCAATGGCTGGGCTGAAAGGCCAGCTGAGGGCCATGCTTTGGTCAGCGTTGTAGACCAGATCTTGGACAATTATCTGCTCAGCTGAGAGACTGAGCTGAGCTGACCTAAGAATATCCAACATTATTTTAGGCATCTGCCAACCCATGATATAATAAGTATGATGGCTAAGAAAATTCTGAGCACACATCCAGAAGCAACTTCCGTGGAATGATCAGTAAATAACATGCTCAAAAGATTAGAAGTAATCCATCCCCAGGGTGTTATTTTTAGCATCCTTATGACTTCAGACTTATTTCCAGTTGTCAGCACTTGGTTGCTGAACATAATTTACCATCTTAAAAATTCACTGCGTTTAACTTTGTCACTTCAATCTTGATAGAAATAAAAATCATACACAGGGATACTAAAGATTGTTCTCTTATTATTGGGAGTTATAGAATTTTTAAATTATTTCTAGGTACAGGTACGTGGTGCTTATATTAGCAAATACAATGAAACACCCCCTTGAGATGTGGTACCCAAACCAAAGCCAAAGTTGCCTCATGTTCACTTTCCTGGTCCTTAAACCTTATTGGATTCTACCAGGTCTAAGTGGTACATAGACCAGCTTACAATTGTAAGTCTGGGGAAATATGTTCAAATAAGTCAGACTTCTATACCAAGACACACAAAGGGACAGAGAGGGGAGCAGTTCCAGTAAGAAACATCAATAAGACATTTGAAACATAAGAAAACAGCCAAGAGTCAGGGTACAAAGGAAACCACATGGACAGAAGTTCTGATCAAACTGAGACCAGCTCTGGAAAAGCTAATCGTATCTTCATCAGGCTCTCAGAAGAGAAGCAAAACATTAAAAAAACAAGTTTTGTTACATCAAGAGTTTCCTACAATAGTACACTATTCATCTCCAGTCCTGTGGAGTTACATCAGCCTTCACATCCCAGGAAAGAGTCATAGTGGCCACTTACTGCTTATCAAAGCAGGAAAGAGAACTCTTTGTAGATTTTTCTTAACACAATTGAAATGTAAAATTACTTACAGGCTAAAGTCACTAACTCAAATTGAATAAACCAAAATGTTATGTATATATCTTAAATAATTGAAGTTGTGTTTCATACCGAAACTTTTTTCCCTACAGTCATATAGGCATGATATCCTGATTTTTTTCCTTTAACTTATAAATATATTTATAGAAAAATAAGAAGAATTGATCTTCTCAAAAGGATTTTCTGCAAAGAATGTGTTTGCTTTGTAATGCTTCCTTCTCTTGCAATGTTTCCTTGGTTATTCTGCCTTACTTGAGAGGAATGTATAGACGATTTCTATTTTGCAGCAGGGGTGTCAATACTTTTGTTTTACTTAGGCCATGACAGATTTTCCTAAAGGACTGTTTAATGCACTGGCTTCCCAAGCATGTAGCATCCTGTCGCCCATCCTCCATCTGCTTGGTCTCGCTGATTCCCTCATCCTCTTGTGCTGCTGCCAGGGCCCTTTGTGTCCTCATATGGGTGTATCGTCTCGTCCGTCTGATCTTGTGTCTGTCTCGTCCCGTTCACCCTGCAGTTTCTTCCTGTGTGTCTGTTTGTAGATGAAGGGGCTGAGGATCAAGTGGGTCCTCTACACAGGTTCCCCAGCCATGAACCTGCCACCAGCGGGGAGAGGCGTAGACTCCTAGCCCCCTCCATCTCGGTGTCTGTGCCTGATGATGACCCTTACAATTCCGATGAGGAGTACTATGAGCATCCCTTGTTCTGCTCAGAATGGACCACCTCTAGTGTGCTCCCCAGTGTCCCAGCGCAGAGTGCAGAGGGCCACTTAGGCCAGGAGAAAGGTGAACCAAGCATGGTGCCCTTCTGCTCCTCCTCGCCAGCCTGCAGCTTTGGCTCCCTGCATCCTGTTCAGTGTGCCTTCCTGTGGGGGTGGGGGGGACCAGAAGACTGTTTTTTCCATATGAATGCGAAGTCCCTATGTAGGTTGCATAGATCCACATGCTTCAAAAATGTTGCAAAAGAAGCCTTACTTGAGGCATATGTGTACTTCCTTTTTTATAAAATTGCTTCTGAGCAGATGTGGAGACAGGGAGGGAAGGAAGAGAGAGAGA